>JAHPZR010017776.1:0-27500 GCA_019787425.1 Platygyra sinensis
ATCCGCCTGTAGTCACACCATTGTTCTTCTTATTTTTTATTTTTATACAACACAAAGTACAACACATACGGTAATAGCCCACTTTCGATATGTTTGCGCGGTTTGGTTATGAAGAGCCTGGAGCCAAATTTAGAGCACCGGAACGAGGCTCTTGGGAATAAGTTCAAGTTCAACACCCGCGAAATTCGTAATGAAAACAAACACTCCAGCTAGGCCCGGGCTTTCCCCCGACGTATTTTTGTTTTAATTCTAGGTCAGTTTACGCTTTGAGGCTCTGTGGTTTACTACTGTGCCGTACGGTGCTGCAATAACGGTAAACATAATCGAAAAGACTTGGCTTTCTTCAGTTTTCCGAAGAATCGTTCACTTAGAAAGAAGTGGAGCGACTTCTGCTGTCAAGGTGAAAAAAAAATTCAAGGATTTGAATAATCCGAAAATATGTTCGCTTCATTTCAAGCCAAAAGGCATCAGAACTACATTGAATGGTATTCAATTTGTAAAGGATGGACAAAGACCATGTATTTTTGATCCAAACAAGCCCGAAAAGGAGCCAACTGCACGTGAAGACCGAGCTAAAAAACGCAAGCTCCTAGATCCATAGCCGAGTGGGGAAAATTCTTACGCAGTGGAGGAAATTTGCGAAATAGTGGAGGAAATGGAGTACGAGAACGAATGTGCTAGCATATTCAAATGCTCTGTTCTATTCTCATTGACTGAATTTTATGAGGCAATCATGTACATGTAATAACAAGTCAAACTTCATTTTTGAATTACATTAACTCTGTAAAAAAGCTTTCTGTGTTTCAGATGCTATATTTTAGGGAGAGCGAAATCTACAGTTAAAGCTTCCTTGCTCTGCCTGTGAGAATCTCAGGAACCATGTAATCTAAATACAATTAATCAGGAGGCTTAAAGGACACAAACAAAAGAAATGAATAAACATGATCATTCAATTTCCTCTGTTTGTGTCCTCTAAGCCTCGCTGCCATGCTGAATTTTAATATATCAAAAGTGGTCTATTATAGACAGCCCTTTGCAATGTACCGGTCAATTCCAAAACCGCCCATCCCCCCTCCCCCGGGCAAACCCCAAGGCATTTGACTTTTTTGAAAAATTTTGGTCAAATTCCCCGCTATGTTGCTAATTTAGACGGTCAAATGCCCCACCCGTTAGAGCTTCAAAGAGGGTCAAATCCCCCACCCTCCAGGCATGTTAAAGCAACTGTGGAAACAAGTTCTGCAAAATTTTCAGCCACTACGAATTTCTTGTTCAGCTTGTCTTTGCTCCACACTTTAAACAAAGACATATTCCACGATATAACTATATAAAACGACTACAACAGAAAACCCACGTGAAATCGGCAAGAGCAATGACCCTTGAACGCGGCTCACGTGCTGAACCAAAGAATTGCGAACCCTTTTTGCTTCGGACCGCTGACAGACGTTTTGACACGAAAGTCAAATGCCCCACCGGGCGGGCGTCATTTTGGGTCAAATTCCCCACTGTACGGAGCTTAACGCGAGTCAAATGCCCGGGGATTGCCTGGGGGGGGGGGGGGGGAATGGGCGGTTTTGGAACTGACTGGTACATAACTGTCCTTTCCCGTTGTAGTTTTGGACTTTTTGGTCGGCTTGACTTTGCACTTCACCATACAGAAGCTTTTTCAGGGAACCTTGTGCAATTTTTGATCCAGTACATGTCCATCGCGGAAAAGTCTTTTGCCTAAGAGACTTTAAACGACTTCAGATTTCCTCATTTCCGAGTACTCATCATGGCCGTCGGATTTACCGAGGAGAAAGTTGCATATATCTGGGAATGTCACTTCAGGCATACTGGCAAAGTTATGCCGAGTCCAAGTTAAGATCGACTCTGGAAGAGGTAGAGCGCCTTCAGGGGTGCTGAGAATAACCCTGAGCAGCGAATTTCGGTCTTCGGAATCCCCATCCATGACTTTTGGAAGCTTCATTGCTGTCGCGTTGTGTGCAAGCTCGGCCAGTTCGGCTTTTCGCTTGTTTATCCCATCGCTTGACGACTATATCCCTTTTTCCTGAAGTAATCTAAGTCGAAGTTATCGGTCATTTAGAGGCTTTAAAACTTTAAAAAAGCAAGAAATTCACAAGGTAGAGGAAAATAGATACGAGTTGCTTTGCCTCCATCCCAAGAGCCTCGTTCCAGTGCGCTAAATTTGGTCCCAGGCTCTTCATAATCAGACCGCACAAACATATCGAAGGTGGGTTATTACACTGCTGATAAACACCTAGCAATACTCACGTTAATTCTTATTTAAGACATCTTTACGTTTTGTATTACATAAATGAGAAAATCATGGCTAAGAAACTGAATCAAGAAAATCTCTAGAAATATTAGAGCAGTGTTCTTTAAACTTGACACAAAAATGTACATCACAAAAAACCAAAATAACACCCGTCTTGCCGTTGCCATGACAACCGTTTTGCCGCTGGTCGTTTTAATTAAGACTGAAATTCTTAACTAAGGATCATCCACACCCAATAATTTAATGAAGAGAGTTGCGACAATATAGGCACCATGTGTGTGCACGACCCTCTGTTCCACTTCAAGTAAAAGGGTTACAAATGGGGATATTTGGCTTTTGACCGAAAGAGACTTACGCATTCAACTAATAACTATTGGAATTCGAAGAAAACTACCGAAAATTGTACCTTAACACGAACATCTCTGCAAGAGGGAGTGAGGAAGGAAAAGTCGTATCTTATGTCTTCCTTAACTGCATGGGATTCCAGATGCTTTTCAATTCGCTCAATTTCTATATTGTCTAAGCCACCTTTGAAGATTGAGATCTTCCAACTTCCTTCTTCCTCGAGTTTTGCTTTGATTTCAGCAAGAGTGAAATAGTCCTCTTCTTCGTCGGCTGAATCAATGAAAGAAAATATTACTTTCTAGGTGAACATTCAATATAGCTACAAACCAACGAAAAATCCAATGCTTGTTTGGTTAAAGATAATTTTTCGGAGACTCCTCTCTGATGATTGTACGGCAGTCCCAAAACTTGACTTCAACAACATTATCTTGCAAGTGCAGTTATTTATTTTTCGAGGTACAGATGTGCTTTATCTCACAATGTCTCAGTTTATTTCAAATTTTGGGGATACAGTTTGTATGGGTCAATCCAACTTTAATTTCCCATACACAAATTAAGTGCTTTTTATTAACCGCGAAAAAAATACCGGCCACTAGTTTTGTCATGTAAAAGTTTTTTTTTTAACCTACTTTTAATAAATGTTACCGTCGATGCTAAGCTATTCTGTAGGGAGATCTAGAGAACGTCGCCGTCATACAATATATGATACAGATTGTTGTAACTAAGCTAAATGAGCCGCCAATATATTTCTAACTTGCATGTCACAACGTTGTGGTCACTTGTCTAAATTTCGTCATTGCATCACTGATTCTAATTCCAATTCAAAGAATAAAATCTGTTGATTGAAACTTTTGCATCGATCTCTCACCTTCGCCTACTTCCGTTATGTAGGCATGGCCGAGGTGACACCATATAACAACTTTTAACGGCTCCTCTTCTTTTTCTTTGTGAATGTTTTTCAACACATTGAGGAGTTCAGCTCTCAATTTGTCTATGTCAGTGAAGCCATCCTGTTCATCCTGTAAAGTGTGCATGTCAGCTGTTAGTCCAAAACCCGGTTGGTGTAAAACGCACGGTGCGGACTGCACGCCAGTAGTAAAATGTAGATTGCAGACTACATACTTTTTTAAGTGTACATATAGTAAAGTTACCAAGCATTATCGAGTGCTACCGGTAAACAGCCTTGATTATTCAGGTTAATTGCAGAGTCTGCACTCCCGTTAGCCTAAATTTGACTTCGGTTAATTAGACTGAATATAACTCTGGTTAGCCTGAATATCACTCTGGTTAGCTTGAATATCACTCTGGTCAGACTGAATATCACTCTGCTTAGACTGAATGTCACTCTGGTTAGACTGAACATCACTCTGGTTAGACTGAATATCACTCTAGTTCGCTTGAATATCACTCTAGTTCGCTTGAATATCACTCTGGTTAGCTTGAATACCCGGGGGGGGGGTACTCTCTATAATGCCCTATACGGGGAGGCTCCGCCCGAAAGGGGTACCTTTTTCAGGCTTCAGGTATATAAAAGGGTAGGGATTTCGCAAGTTGAGGTATATAAAAGGGTAGGGAAATCGGTCATTTAGGCATTTAAAAGGGCCTTTAATTATAATATTTCAAATAGACGCCCCTTAGGGCTATATTAGTTTATTTATTAAGCACTACATGAAATTGAGAACAAGACTTCCTAAAGAAGGTATGTGAAAGGGGTACCTTATTTTCAATAAAACGTATATAAAAGGGGTACCTTTTCTGCCAAAATGGTATATAAAAGGGTAAGGGGTTGGACCTCGGGGCGGAGGCTCCCCGTATTAAACTTTGTTAAGTAGCCCCCCCGGGCTGGAATATCAGTCTGATTAGACTGAATATCACTATGGTTAGACTGAATGTCACTCTGGTTAGACTGAACATCACTCTGGTTAGACTGAATATCACTCTGGTTAGACTGAATATCACTCTGGTTAGACTGAATATCACTCTGGTTAGACTGAATATCACTCTGGTTAGACTGAATATCACCCTGCTTAGACTGAATATCACTATGGTTAGACTGAATATCACTCTGGTTAGACTGAATATCACTCTGGTTAGACTGAATATCACTCTGGTTAGCTTGAATATCACTCTGGTTATACTGAATATCACTCTGGTTAGCTTGAACATCACTCTGGTTAGATTGAATATCACTCTAGTTAGACTGAATATCACTCTGGTTAGACTGAATATCACTCTGGTTAGCTTGAATATCACTCTGCTTAGACTGAATATCACTTTGCTCAGACTGAATATCACTCTGGTTAGACTGAAAATCACTCTGGTTAGCTTGAATATCACTCTGCTTAGACTGAATATCACTTTGCTTAGACTGAATATCACTCTGATTAGACTGAATATCATGATCTGGTTAGACTGAACATCACTCTGGTTAGTTTGAATATCACTCTGCTTAGACTGAATACCCGGACCGAATATCACTCTGGTTAACTTGAATATCACTCTGGTAGACCGAATATCACTCTGTTCTCAGTTAGCTCTCAGTGATGGAAATGGTAATACGATCATGCAATTAAAAAGTCTTAAGTCTGTAGTCTGCATTTTACCCTTATTCTGCGTTAAAGACCGGTCTGGCCGGAGTCTGCAGTCTGCAGTCCGCAGTCTGCGTTTTAAACTGACCAAGCACAAACATTAAAGACTAAAAAGCGGTCGCTTCACACAAAAGTTGTATTGAAGTTTTGACTAAAATTACCTCCACATCTTGTGGGGAATGCTCTAGCTGTTTCAGTTCATAGTATTTAGCCGTTTCGTCAGCGTTATGGTCGTTTGGAGGTTGTACGACAGACAGCTCAAACTTGTGGTTCAGGTCCAACTGGGTTGTGTCCACATGAACAAGCCGCACTGACTGTTGGTGACCAGCCTGAGAGCGTCTTATCAAAATGTTCTTGGGTAAAACAAAATCACAAGTGACAACAGTAAATGGAAACATAGATTGAATTGGTTATCAAAAACGTGATATCAATCAATTGAATTCTCATTTGTATCGACCTGCAACAGTGAGGATTTAATTTGGCCAAGGTCTGATTCAGTCTGAAGTTCAGTCTTTGTTTAATTCACTGGGGGAATGAGTAAGTTGAACTGTACAAGCTAGCATCTGTAGGACGGGCCAGTCAACCGCGGTTGTTTTCTAACAAGCAACGTTAGCTCAGTTCATGCTGTTCAGTCCTCGTCATTTCCTAATCGTAAGGTAAGTGTTGCTATTCATTGTTTCTGTCTCGTATTTCCAACGTTGTTGGTAGTTATTTCCGCTAATCATGTAACATGTTTGCACTACTTTTTTCTACAAACCACTGGCAACTTTATAGAGTAAAGATTTTGAGTCGTCGGTAATATTAAACTTCTTTACGTCAGACAATTATTGCTGGTGCGTTTGATACAGGTGGCATTAAAGAAGATATGGGATGAAAATTTTCAGTAGGGCCTACTCTAACAGGTGTCCACTCGCTGTGAGCTTCGCTTATAATATGGTTTTTGTGTCTTCTCCTCTTTGCTTCAATTTAATGCTAACGTTTGAAAAACCAGATCAATTTAAGGACCTATTCGATCAACCTGCTGTACGGATCACCTTCATAGCAAGACTTACAACTTGTTCCTTTATTTCCCGAATAGCTCTCTTTTGGCTCTCAGGAGATCCCTTGATACAGAGGCCATTCCATTCCAAGACCTTCAAAGTTGCTCCAGTCTTTTGTTCTATTTTGTCTAAATTTTCGCGCAATTTTCCAATGACATGACCCATATACTCCTTGGGTATAAAGTCCAGTTTTTTCCAAGACTCTTGATCAGGGCTGCCTTGTCCCTGCGTAACGGATAAGAGAACTTAAACTAACAAGCCTTATGTTCAATTTGTATAGGTTATCATACTTCATACGGTTTCAAGTTCAATTTGGAATTAGTTTGCACGCGAGTGAATTTTTCAAAAAGCTGAAATTGCACGAGCCGCTTCGGCGAGTGCTATTTCAGCTTTTTGAAAAACTTACAACTGCAAATTAATTTCAAATTGACCGAGAAAAACCGTAAATTAGTTTTTTAATAATACAAACATGAAAAACTTGGAGCGAAAAAAGTACCGGAAGATGTTTCTTAAAGCTATTATTTTCGCATTCGAGAAAACTTTAAAAGAGTTTCCGTACAAAATTTTTGTTCTTGCATTGCTTTACATTATATCATTGGCGTACAAAATTTCTCATTGCCTTTCTGTCAATCATGATTCAGAATTACGATGTGTAATTTTCACTGGCGTTACACTTTTTGCACTTGTGTTACACTTGAACTGCACTGCTCTCAGCCAATCAGAATCGAGTAATTTTTTCATGTGTATTATTAGTGTTGTTACACGGGTACCTGGCGTCGTTTCCAGTGGCAACTTGTCGGCCTTTCACGTCATTGGCAGCAAAGCCCGCGAAATTGCAGGCGACGATATTGTTGCCCCTGGCAACACCGCGATTTTAAGTCCAAAACTTTCTTCATCAAATCGTAGTAAAGGCGGACAGGTAAAAAGGTAAGGCAGGCAGGCAGGCAGAAAAGCTGACATACAGACAAACAGAAAGACTGACTGACTGACAGACAGACAGAGAGACAGACAAACAGACAGACAAACAGGTGAATAAAGGGGGTAAGTTTCTAAAGAAACTGTGGTGCTGCGTCGGTGGGGCGTATCGAGGGCCCGGAGTATTACAAGATAATTTGATTTTATCAACTAAGTTAATAATGTGAATTGGCCACAGTAAAGGGATTCGAAACCTGACGTTTCGAGTGTTAGCCCTTCGTCGGAGCGAATCAACGAAGGGTTAACGCTCACAACGTCAGCTTTCGAATCTCGTTACGGTGGCCAATTCACATTATCAACCCAGTTGGTAAAACCAATTTATCTAGACAGACAAACAGGCAAGCCAGAAGCCCACAGGCAGGCAGGCAGGTAGAAATCAGATGAATATGAAAGAATGGTAAAAAGGACATTTGCTATGACGTACACTTAAGATCCTGTAAATCAACGTTTTGGCTTTGGTGCGCTGTTCTTCTGTTCCTGTTATACGAGCTTGGCAGTCTTTGATGACCAGTGCTTGAACTCCACTCCGCTCTTTTATATCATTCCTTCTCCATCCCTTTTTTCCTATAACAATTCCCACTTTGTTCTCGGGGATTTGTATCACTTCTTCTTGGTCATTATGGGCAGCTCCATCACCTTCACTTCTTCCGCTTCTTGGATTGTCAGGGCTTCTTTGGGTCCTGGATTCTTTCCCTGTCTGCGAATCACTTGACATGACTAACAAGATTCGAGAAGGTAAGAAAAAAGGAAGTATTAATTCCTTTGGTTAATTAAAGCTGACAGTTCAGTTTGGTCCATTTTTCGTTCGTTTTATGCACCTATCAACGTTAGTTAACGAAAAAGAAAACAGAACAAAAATAAGTTTAAAAAGGATTAAGTCTCGTGTTTCCCCCTAAACTTCCTGGATCAATATCAGTATCCGATCTGGACCACTGCGCTCCTACCCCTCCCCTAACCCAACATGTTATAATAAGTTAATAAGTTAGTGTTACTGTTGGGTTAGGGGAAAGGTAGGTGCGCAGTTGGCCAGATACTGATATTGATCCAACTTCCTTCGGGTTCTACCCGGGAGAAGGGGGGGGGGGGTACTCCCTTATATGGACTACATAGGTATGTGCGGCCCCAAAGGGTGTGGTTTTTCCGCGGTTTCGGTCATAACTGAATAGGGTATCGATTATAGCTGATTTTGGCCATTTTGGTCATATTGTAGCGTTAGGCGATTGCCCACGGGTACCCCCCTTAGTAACCATTGTAAGTCACGTGACGTATGGTGCAATAGCCATTTGCTCAACTGTTGATGAACTGTATATCTTGGAGTTCCAGATTAAAAAGTTTTAACGCCGTGTTTTGTTGTGGAATTGTGGCGATACAATATATAGGGTATGGTGTTTGTACTCTAGCCTTGATATGGGTATGTTTTTAAGCCGAGAAGCTTCTTTTTCATTATTATCGAAAGGAAAATTAACAAAATTTCACAAATTATGGGAGTTACCATAATTTAACATTGGTATGAACTAGAGATCCAATCATAACGCAGGTCTAAAACAGGATTTTAATTAAGGTTTAGGTCATAACTAGGGTTTAAAATTTTTGGTCAGGTCATAAATAGGGTAGGGAATATCGCAGATAGGCCTTATCAAGGTTTTTCGGCGCCATCTTGGCGAGTAGCCAAAGCGGTCAGAAATTACAGTGTTTGCATAGGAATCCCATGGCAAACAACTTTTTTCCAAAATTGAATTTTACGCAATTTATGAATCGCAACGTTAAAATACCGAGCAGAAGATTGTATTCACCAAGTTTAAAGGATGTAGCTTGACTACAACGCGCTCAATTAATTTTTTTCTAATTTTCCATAATTATATTTGTCTGTAAATTTGGCAGGGTAGAAGGGGCGGCCCGGGAAAAAAATTACAGACAAATGTATGAAAAATTAGAAAAATTAACGAGCGTCTTCTATTCGACCTACATTCTTCAAACTTAGTGAAAACAATCTTGTATTTGAACGCTGCGATTCATAAATTGCGTGCGCCATCGGATTCCCATACAAACCTTGTAATTTCTGACCGCTTTGACTTCCCGTCAAGATGGCGCCGAAAACCGTGATAAGAGCTCAGTCATGTCAGTCGAGGCTTCTTTATTTGTTTCGGTGTTGTTTTAACAAAAGTACGCGTCAGACCGTGAAACCAAAATCGCTCAGATGGCATGCACACTAGAAGATAGAACGGCTGGAAATGGATAACAAGTCGGATTTTAAACATTATTGCAGCTTTTCAAAGGAAGAAAAGAAATATTTTTCAGATTTTTTGATCGATTTTAAGTCTCCTACACAACTGTATGGGTAACAGTTCTAAGTTTTGGCAATTCACAGCAATTCATGTCTAAGACAATATTAGAGCCATGCCCGATTAAACCTCGCGCACAATGAAGTAAAGAATGATACGCAAATGTTTCCAGGATTCAGATTTTAGGTTTTAAAACATTCACTTTCCCTGAGCCGACTGCTTCCAGACGATTTCCTATTTCTATTTCAACAGCTTGGAAAATAACGTGAGATGCAGAAATGCAACATATGTCAGCAGCATCTGAAAGTTCTCAACGATCAGTTGTAAACAGGGGTTCTCTGAGCACTCCACAATGTGAAACTTATCACTGACAAGGCTGTAAACACTAGTAAACAAACCAAATACCTTTACTGCTACACTTTCTCATACCTCAGCTTTAGAAAGAGAGAAGCTAGACTGTTCACGCGGCTTCCGCTGTCTCAACGCCATTTTGTGACATCGCCATTTCGTGACCTCCACATGAATACATCCTCGCTGTCGATTTGATTGACAAATGCTGACGTTCTGGTTCAGTTCATTTGGACAAATTTTACAGTTTCCGCTTTGAAGCCAACGCGAGCGAGCAACTGCAGGATGCCGATTCGTCGAAATTGACCTTTTGTCATTTCTCGATATTTACTATATACGCGAGTACGAAAACACAGCAAACGCGTATCAAACACTGTACAGGAGTAGAGACGATTGTCAGCTACAAGGTATCATTGCACTCTTTTTTCTACAAATGATGGCGCTTCTTTTTCTCTCTAAGGGAAGAAGAACTTTGGAATGCATATGCATTCGCAAACTTTCGAAGGCTTTCAAGAGCGCTGGCCGACCGCTCTAATGTGCAGAGAATGGCATGTTTTTGGCAAGATAAACGCATCACGTTTTAACCCGAGACAGTATGTTATTGTATTTAGTGCGAATTTCCGCTAAAAAGCAATAAGAATTGTCAGATCTTTTTCATAGGAGTAATATGCAAGTGGAGTTCTTTTTTATTTATTTGGTGAAATAAGGTAATAGGTGAAACAGAGATGTTTAGGAAGAACGCATGTGTTGTTGTGAGAATGTGAGCGGTGCTTTTATTTTTGCGAGGAAGCTCTGTGACATAGTTTGTCTTGAGAGCAGCCGGAGCACTTTAGAAAGTACATGTAGAGATCGCGAGGAGCGAAAAGTTTTTTAAATTTTTCTTTAGCTGAAATTTTTTTCTTTAATACAAAGAAAACGTTTTGCACCCATTCCAGTGGCTTAGAGCCAATTACGCCTTAATTGTTTGATGCCAAATTACTTCAGGTGGCTTCACACGAGCTTCAATGTTGATATCTAAAGCTTTGTAATCGGACATTGTGAACAGACCACCAGAAGACGGTAAATTGTTTTTTTTGTTAAATTATTCTTATCAGTGCTGGCCTGATGGGCCGCTTGGCACATACACACTTTTTTCATAATACATTTTATACTCTGATAAAACAAAGGTTTTTGACCAATCAGAGCGCGCGCAGGGTCCAATCTATGTTATAAAAGAATATCGAGGCTGAAATTTGCGAAATTTTAAGAATATTTTAAGAATAAAGCCGAGGCTGAGATTTTTGAAAAGGATAGATATAATTTTGTGTGTTGAAACATCTTTAAATACAATACAATTCTCTTTTGTTTTTCTTAACCGTATAAAACAACCCTTGCTGGTTAACAAGGATTTTACTGCAGTGATTACACTTGATTGTCCTTAACATAGTTGAAACAAAATCGGGTACTTTCGTTTCCATCATGCTTTATCTCGTGTCGGCGTTTGACGTGACATTTAGACCTCACTGACTGCAACGAAAAGCGATGGAGCACATGTACAATGTAACGCAATACAGATCTAAATACCAAACACTTATAATTGATACCCCAATAAATTCTAAAACGGAAATGTCATAAGCTATAATTTAAGAATAATACAAGAATGTTTTCAGCCTAAAATCGGCAGAAAAATAAGAATATTCAGCATGGGCCGGAAAAACAACATTCCTATAAAACAAAAAAGAGTGTATGCAGACTTTGACTTCCTTCGTCTGAGTTTCCATTTGCAGAGCGAGTGCTTGTGCAAAACGTTTCCCATGAAAATCACGAAAATCACTTGATTTTAATGCGAATGACTGTACAGGTGACATCATATTTTCATACCAATAGTTTCGCACAAAGACTCGTTTTGCCACAGGGACAAAAGTAAACTTGGGATTGGACTATTCATCCATGAGCTGCTCAGGGAGCCTTTGATTGATACCCTGTTTAAGACATTTAACCCGAAACCATACCCTGTGTAAGACAATAATAGATATCGAAACTCTTTCTTATTTAATCCATTGGCAATCACAAAACTATTTACAGCTCGATCAACAGAGTAACGAGGAGCTCTTTACGCTAAGTATACTTAGTTTTGGTAATAAAGTTATTCTTGCTAATTAAAGTTTACCACCCACCTTTTCTGCCCGCTTTTTTGGGAGTAACAGGAAACCCTTTATTTTTTAAAGTGATAAACAATCGATTACCGGGCTATTGTTATAACAGATCAAAAGTTGCGGTTACAAGTTATGTGGCTTTCTTGTTGTGTTATCAATGGAAATTTTTAAAATGTGCCTGGTATCAATGCCAAAGTCAATGGAAGTCAATATTAATTAACAAGAGCTTGTAAAAATTTTGCTGTTTATCGTCCAAGAAAAGATATCCTGTTTAAGACAAAAATTGATAAATCGATACCCAGATTAAGACAAAAACATAGGCACGCAAGGCGTGCAGGAGTTATTTTTTTGTGAATAAGGGAAGGTACGTTTTTAATTGGAGGGGGTGGGCCGGGGCTTCGGAGGGGAGGGTCATTAGTAATTATTTTACAAATTGGGGAGGGTCAAACCTGTTTTATATGCAACCAGGAGAGGGTCATAGGTTTTTTTGGCAAGGAAAAAAATACTCCATGTCGGTTAGTTGACTTTTATTCGTGAACAAACAGGCAAAGTGTACAGAAACCTAAAACTTGCATATACTAGCAAAGCTACCTGTCAAAATTAATCTAAATTATTTTATACAGGTGTCAAAATATTATGTCAAAAAGCTATCTTGTCCCAACTAACGTAATTGTCTCTGTCGTTCTGTGCCCGTTTTCGTCCATATTTTGCGGCGGTAATGTTTGTGCGTGTGGTTCTGGTATAAAATCAGTCTCCGGTGATAATTCGTTACTTGAACTACTTGAGAACTCAATGTACTACATCACTTTTCGAGTCAGTTTCCACCTCGGAAAGTGATGAAGTCACTTGCTACAGCACATTTCTAAGCGGGAGCTGCCGAGGTTGTTGACACTCCATTCAGGAATCGTAAAACAACATGCCAATGTGCGCTTTGATCAATGCGACCTTTTCAGCTTTTTCCCTTTGAAGGTGATCTTGTGATGGGAAAAGTACAAGGATAGCCCGTCCACCCTCAAGGACGACAGCTTATCGGAGTTGTACAGTCCAACCCAGTTAATGTCATTGTACTCCCGGTTCAGCCGTTCCGTTCGCTTCCTGTCAGTCTCCTCTTTCCTCTTGTCCTTGCGTATTTTTATCTGGGCAAGGTGTTCAGCATACTCTGCTACAAGCTTTTTGGGGACAATGTATTTATCTGAGAACTTTCTAATAGCTCCACTACCACCACTGACTAGTTCACTTTCCTAAAGCAATAGCTTAATCTGAGCTCGAGGCTTGATTAAGTCGTCCGGTTCATGGCCATTGGTGCGGTTTGCACTCCAAGAAAGATAATGGAAGTTTAATAGCTTGCCATAGTTGGGATATGGTCGTAGATTTGGAAGCGGCATGGAGCGCTGGTAGTCTCATCCTTCTGGCAAAATTTACATAGTTGACCATTTCTCCCTTGACACGCGGTTATGTGAGCACCACTTCCGGTCAGTTATTTTCACTTCCGGTTACTTTTTCTTGGAGTAGATGGGGGGAGGGTCAGATGCTTTTGTTTAGGTATTTGTGAAGGGCCATGCATAAATCCAATCTGGGAAGAGGGAGGGCCACGACTTTTTTCGCAAAAAATTTCTGAAATACCCCGGCCCACCCCCCCCCCAATTAAAAACGTACCTTCCCTAACAAGTCCGAGTAGTAGGGAATAATGCTTATCAGTCAATGGTGCTACCAGTCTGGTCCGTTAAAAGTGGTTGATCAGTAAAGCCTTCATGGTAATGGCTACCAGACTCGTGTAAGTTTGTCATCGGTCATTGGTCGGTTTCGAGCCATCTATTGTTAGTTGTTAGAAGTCCGTTTATCGGTTTTGTTTTCGTCTTGGATAAGTCGTTTGTAAGGCACCTGCACTTGTTGACATCTGTTACGAGGCTTTTGTTGTAAGTTAGTGTACCAGCTTTTCAGATTCATTCGTTGAATAGTTCGTACAGTAAGTTCTCGCTGTAACTCCTTTCATAATTTGAAGTGGTTTTTGACGCCAAAGGTGGCAACAGAACAAGAACGTGCTGTTCCGTGACTCGACCTGTCAGATGTGACAATCTGATAATTAGATTAGTTTTTGTTTATCCGTGAAATGATGGTGTTTTGAAAAATCTTTCTTCCATTTTTTCTTAGATATTTATCTCCAGCAGTGAAGAGACAGCTCGTCGCTTTTAAGTTTTCGAGAAAACAAGGGGATCGTGTTGTATAACTTAAGGAGAAAAACAAAAGTATCATGTTACAGACGTTCCCCGGTAAAAGTGAGATTGTCACCTTTTTACTAGTCAACGTATCATTGAATTTAACTCAGTTTATAACAAACATAGTTGATAAACATAGTTGATAAACATGTTCTGATGCTAACAATGATCGTAAATTTTTTTCGGTTTGATATTCCACGAAACCATTTCAAATTAATACCGATATAAAAACCAAGAAGACGTTATGAAAGGTAACCCTGAAAAAAGACACATGAAAAACCATGAAAATATTATAAGACACCAAGAGTCTGGGATGTTCCTTGTCACAATACCCTTCCCAACGCCTGAAAGTTTTTTTGCACCTTTTGAGACTGTATTTCGCGAAGCGTGCAACCACTATGCCACCTCAAAGTCTAACCAAATTAATTTGCGGTTTAACTCGCCGCCAGGAGTCTTCAGGAATACCACAAAACTTAACTTTAAGAAAATCTCCGCTAAAAGTTACCGTTTTTAACAATTGTCATTAATGCGAAATATTAAAATGCCCCTGAATTCATTAAGAAAAGATAGGTCCAAACATTTTTCTGGAAGCGCCGCTAGATCTGCTTCTTGTTTGCCAGTTTATTCTAACCGTGAAAATACAAAAGTGTCAATTTACCATTTGAAACTAACAAATAAAAATATCATGTTACATGAATCTGCAACAAAACAAGAAATTTGATTCGAAGTTTATAGTATATCAATCCGACTAAGAGGTATTTTTTTTACAAAAAAATAACTCAACAAAAGTGTTAAGTTACCATTTGTAACTAAAAGTAGCAATATCTCGTATTGTTTGTTCAAACATTTCATGGGAACAAGTGGTGACGATTCGTCAGCTCTAATTGAATTTACTCCCTTGTGAAAAAAGAAGTGTCAAGTTACCACTTCTAACAAAAAATAGCAAACATCTCGGGGAAACAAGTGCTCACAATTCATCACCTCTAATTGAATTTTACTCCCTTGTGAAAAACAAGGGTGTCAAATTACCCTTGTAACTAAAAATAAAATTTATCGATACATTTGCATACAAGAACAAAACAATTGTCACTTCCACTTATTTTGTAAACGTTAAAACTGTTTCAAATCTAAATAGTCTCGTCTCCTCTAAAATATGTCCTTTGAACTAGAAGCGACGATTCGTGACCTCTAATTGAATTTACTCGTTGTGAAAAACAAAAGTATCAAGTTACCCTTTGTAACCTGAAAAAAATATCTCTTCCCATTTGTTTACTACTGACTCATGAACTACTTCAAAACGCAAAACTCATCTCGTTCATAACTAGCCACCATTACACTGAAACAACCCATTGTATATTATGTAACTGTCACAATCCCCTCAAGACCGGACTAAAAATCACAAACCGCCAACATACACTTTAGTCTTTATTATTCAAGCACCAAAGTCCTTGAATCATAGAACTCCCAAGACTTCATATACCTCACTTAAGTTATCTTAAACAAGAAATTTTCGTTGTCTTCTACTACAATTCGTGCTGGCTATTAATGTGATAATGCGAAAACCCTGATAACATTGACGAGACAAGTTAAGTTTCATTTATAACGTATCTTCTCATCTCCATAGTAAACAAGAACCATTATAGATGTAAAATCGTCACAGAATAATTTCTTTTTGTTCTGTTGACGAAATTAATCGTAGTCTCTTCGCTTTTCTTGTTGAAACTTATCACTGAAACTGATCAATGGATGCTGAAATTAACGACTCCCCTTCGACTCTGCAGCAATATTTAGGTTTCACTACAACACACAAACGATTCGAACCTGGTCACAACCTCTTCATATTCCAACTAGTGCATTCCGCCCCCTTAAATCATAGAAACCATATCAACATTAGTAGTAGAGCGGCTAACACTCATTAAATTCAAAACCTTATGTAATGGGAAAAGCTCGCCCTTCATCGCGTGCTCGCAGTTATATCCAAAACACTATGTTTCTTTGACTGATTATCCAATTGCTTAAGGCCTGGTTTAAACGTCGCATTTTACATGCGCCGAATCGAATTGCGGAATTAAATGCATGTAAAATGCGACGTCTAAATCAATTAAATGCGACATGTTTCAATTCGATGCGAGTCAGTCCAATATTCGACTGAAGCTCAGTGGTTGATTTAAACGCCGCATTTTACATGTGCCGAATCGAATTGAAATTATGTAAATAATTTATGTTCGCTCGAATGGGAATTTAAAACACGTCGCTCGCGCTCAGCAATTTTATTCGGCAAAATAATGCGACGTTTAAATCAAATCAGCCGAACGTATTCATTCGAGTCGACTAAAATTAGTATTTGATTCGGCGCATGTAAAATGCGACGTTTAAACCAGGCCTAAGACTATCAATCCCGCCCACAAAATCCTTAACCTAACCCACAGAAAATGTCGAGGTAAACCCAATATATGAATACTTCCTCCTCTTTTACAGAAGAATAAATATGGCCGTTCTAAACTGTATCGGAATCAAATCCTCTCACATACCATTTACCTTTACAACAGGAAATTTGATTGGTGTTTAATAGTAGATCCAATCTGATTGGTGTGACATACATACATCTCTCACTAATCCACTGAACCACTCACTGAACCACCCGTCCATAACATACCCGACGCGCCGACTAAGAGGTATTTTTTTTACAAAAAATAACTCAAAAATCTAACGAACGAACGAACAAGCGAGAAACTCAGATGCTAGACATAGAAAGATGTATTAAAGAACAGATTTATTTCGAAATACTTTACGTTAGTTGCATTCAAGTCACCAGTTAAGTTCTCTAAAAGTGTTTTCTCGGTGTGAAATTTCGTACAAAGTTTGAAGTTGTGCTGCAATTTCTCTCAGTCGGCGCGTAAGCCAATTGAATGACAAAGTTGCGTAAACAAACCCACTTGTAAGCCAATTTACCGCAGGAAAAAAAAGATAAAGACGTTATTGGCCGGCTCAGGATCGGTCCGTATAGGGAAAAACTGTGACCGAGGTCTTGACAATGCTGCCCTCGGGCAGCATTTTCAAGACCTCGGTCACAGCTTTTCCCTGTACGGACCGATCCTGAGCCGGCCAATAACATAATAACATAAGCTTATATCCATCTGATCTCAGAAATATTGTCATAATTTCTAGATCCCCACTGGCACTCTGAAAGACATATCTTCTGGACAGAAATCCATTGCAAAATGAAATAAAAAGAGGCAATTTTACCGAAGTTGACCGGAACACGCTTGGCCAAGGTCGCCGACAAAAGTCGATGTGACCAGGATCATTCACTCTGCTATTTTGGCGCCAAATAAGATGGTATTACGTCAGACCCCCCATTGACTGAATCATTTCAGTCTTGACTTGTCCACTTCACTTTTGTATTTTTTGCGGTTCGGCGCGCAAAGTAGGCTGTTTCGTTTCATGCCACGCTAAATCACTTCTAATGTCATTCAATCATTTCAAATTACACTGGACCATTCCTTCTATGACTGACCAGCTCGACATCAAGTTAAACTATTTGCTGTTTGCACGAATGATTTGACTTCGTACTGCACTATTTGTGTCTGCATTAAATCAGTTGACACTACACTAAACCATTGGTCGGTGAGTTGAGCCATTTCTTGGTGAATTAAATGATTTGCCGATTACTTCAACCGTCCCACCATTAATAAAACCATTTTGAAACAGAACACTTGACCGTTTGTTGTCAGACCTAATCATTCTACGTATCGTGGTCAGATGAATTCTCATTTAAATAAACCGATTCTTATTAGTTTGTTCCATTTTGATATCGGTGAATAGGACAATAACTAGACTTTTGGAGGGCATATTGTTTATTTGTGGACCGAGTAGCATCATTTGCGCCCGAGCGGAGCGAGGGTGCAAATGATGCTACGAGGGCCACAAATAAACAATATGCCCGACAAAAGTCTTGTTATTATCATTATCATCAATATACAAGGTCATATCATGAAGAGTCTATGGCAATAAAATAAGCTTGATCAACTAACTTCTCTGGGTTTCGCCAAATTCCATTGTTCTGGCCTTCCATGAAGTATTTATTCAATTTCTCCATATCCCCGTACTCAATAGACGCTTTAATGGCTTTTTCGCAATGTTTTGCATAGTTTTCAACATTTATGAAGAACACCAGAGATGTTTTCGCTCAAAAGAACTTCCCAAAAGATATTTTTAATTCCAAAATTTGTTATAGATATGATTTATTAGTAATTGGACCTCGTGTCGTACAATTCAGGGAGTAATCGTGCTCGTAATTTCAAATTGGCCTCTCACTTCGCGCTCATCTGATTATTTGCACGATTACTCCCTGAATTGTTCTCCACTCAGTCCAATTACTATTACTTATCTTCTTGATAGAGTTTACAAGGGTGCATGCTACAAGTTGGTTTAACTCAATAATATGCTTAACATACACTACCTGAGAATAAAATAGTTAGAAAATATTAATTAATATATCCCAGTGTATAACAAAATTACGCTGTGTGTACCACTGACATTTTAAACCATCTTCTTTCAATTAATTCATGCTGTAAAAGTTGTTTGTTTGTGGTTGTTTGTTTGTTGGTTGTTTCTTTGTTGTGTGTGACGATTTTGACCTGGAAAAATCGTCACACACAACACAGAAGTGACCAGAAGCTTTTCTGCCATAAAACATCTATACAAATGCACTGTCATTCATACCTTAGAGAGAATAACAGACATGGCAAGTGTCTCTGAGTGGGCTGCGACATAACCAAGCATCATGATTCCAGGCAGACGTACATTTCCTTTGGATTCTTTGATAAAATCTACCACAGCTCCGACCCCTCCAGCATTTGAAATCAACTGAGCAAGCTGATTGAAAAGGAGAAGTTTCATATTAAATAACTGCACATAATTTACAGGTTCAAGGTCAATGAAATCGCTGATTTCATTGTTCAGCAAAACAAAAGACTTCTTTTGGTTTTCCTGCAACAAAATTAAAAGATCTCCAAAAGGTGTTGCTGGAAGACTGAGGATTTTTTGCATACGTTATTTCTCAAGAATGAAGGGCAAACCAGCGAAAAAGTACAGGGAGGTGTTTTTCTAATTTAAATTGAAAAGCACATGCAAAAATTTGAGCACTTTTGAGAAAAAAAATACACACACAAAATTGTCACTAAGCATGGTTTTGCACTCATCCCTTCAGTTAAGTGTTGTGGAAAGTTTAAAAGGCCAAGAACCATTTCACATGTAATATCACGAGTTCAGACACAAAAAAATTGAAAAACAAGTAAAATAATCCTCTGAAATAGGATATTGTCCGTAGGACACAGGAATAAAGGGGATAAGTTTCTAAAGAATTGTTGCGGAGTTTAACAAGATAATTAGGCTTTATCAACTGGGACAATATTTAACAATTATTGGACGAGATTGAGCAAAATATCGTGAATTGTCAGAGGCGAGCAGATCAGTTATTTGCCGAAGCAGAAGGCTGAGGCAAATAATTGATCTGCGAGACACTGACAGATCACGATATTTTGCGATAACAGAGTTCAATAATTGTTTTATCATTCAATCACCAACTTTGTTTTCATATTTTAATCACTTCCTGGCAGCTCAGGGAAGCGATCTGTCATTTTTCTCTCGGGAGTGTGGTTCCAATTACGCATGAGTAGAATATTATTTGCAGCAAAACACGTTTAAACGGTACTACGTATGAGCAGACCATTATTTGTAGGCAGTTATTTCAATAATTGTTTTATCATTCAATCACCAACTTTGTTTTCATACTTTAATCACTTCCTGGCAGCTCAGGGAAGCGATCTGCCATTTTTCTCTCGGGAGTGTGGTTCCAATTACGCATGAGTAGAATATTATTTGCAGCAAAACACGTTTAAACGGTACTACGTATGAGCAGACCATTATTTGTAGGCAGTTATTTGCAGGTCATGTGATGAGTTCTTGCCCAATGGAAAGGAAGAAAACAATGTGTCGAATGATAATGTGAATTAGCCACTGTAAAGAGATTTCGATGCTGAAGTATCCAGCGTTAGGCCTTTGTTGGAGCGAATATTGTAGGACACAGTTGCAAAAACCCATTTGAAATATTAAAAACTTAATATAAAAATTTGAACCAGATAACAAGCCTGCATGTACACCAAAAGAATTAAACATTTCTCCAGTTTATCATACTATCCAGGGGGTGGGGGTGCAGACTCTCTTATGAAAAGGTTGAGGATGCTTATCTTATCACTTAGCATGGTAATGGTAACTGTATTTCTCCATGGTAAATCCTTCAGCAAAGATTGTAAAATGATAAAAGATCACCTAATTATTCCCTAACTAAATTAATTAACCTAAACTACATACTACATGTGTAAAAGCCTCTTCACAAGGATGCTGTGTTAAAACTCATTCAAACCTGTGTGTACGACCCTCCTTAATCTAAATGTTTATGTCATTTTGTTAGCTAGTGGTATATAAATAAAGGATTCTGTTTTTGCTTGACAAAACCCCACCATTTTTAGCTGTCAAAGTATACACAGATTAGACCAGAATTACAGTAGTCTCCTTTGGGGATTTAATTAAAATCCTGGCTTGACCTTTCCACATAGGTCAGTCTCTCTGGCATCCTACCAAGTATTATAAACAGTTCAGATGACCAACTGAATCTTTTCTCAAGGTTAGCCCATAAGGAATTTTTTGTAGACCAGTGTTACAGCTAGTGCGTTTACTGAAACTGGGGCCACCCAGACAATGAAAACCAATCAGATGGCAGAACCGAAACAATAGATTCAAACATTTTCAAATCCAGCCAATCAAATGCCTTATTTTCAAATCTGGCCAATCAAACGCCCGGTACAAAACAATGAAATCTCAACTTGTTCGTAGAGATGCTCTCGACCGTGACGGGGTCTGCGCTGCAAATTGTCAAATCGTTAGAAAATTTTATGCTACTTTACTTTAGATTGTACATTTAACGATGGTAAGTTCATTACATTGACTGTTTTCAACTGCGAACGTATGGCCAAAAAAATTCTTCTTTACGGTTTTTTGTTTCGCTCCTGTTGACTGCGCGTGTTTCTATTTATACACAGCTTTCGGTTGTCGTTACCGCAGTTCTCGGAAAAACGATTGCGTTCACTGTCTCAGCAGCTGTACAATTTTGGAGTTTGAGCTTCCTTTCTGGGTTATCACTGTATTGAAATAACATCTTCATCGAAAATTCTTTCTGCGTTGTACTATCAAAGCCTCAGAGTGTAAAATTACTCAGCAAAAGCAAACGACGGCGCCATTGAAACCTTCCCTTCTCAGAGACCATTTCAATGGTTTCTTTGAAACAGTCGCGACAATATTCAAGCCCTACACCACACACTCTGGCGGTATATTATATTGACCACTGACATTCTTACGCAGCTTTTCTTTTCATATATTTTCTAAACCAACCAACTGCCCCTTAAAAAATTGTAGCATTCAATCATGGGCTCCTGATGCGATAAAATTCAAGCACGCGAAAGTGCTAACGGTTTGAACATGACAATTTATTGATAAGCGACACCGCAGTCGCATAAGCATCACAAAGAACAAGTTGGGATTTCATTGTTTTGTACCGAACATTTGATTGGCTGGATTTAAAAATGTTGGAATCTATTGTTTCAGTTCTGCCATCTGATTGGTTTTCATTGTCTGGGTGGCCCCGGTTTCAGTAAACGCACTGTAAATGGTCAATAGCATCAGATGACATATATATTAATATTTTAATTACTTTTTAATTAGTAATCTTTAAAAGTCATTGTAGATCTCTTCGGTAGTATTTTACATACCTCTGGTGTGTGCTTTGCTATTTCTCTAATGAGAGTTGCCACATTCTTTTTCACATATTCATCATCATCTATAATGAAAATGACAACAAACTAAGATATCGAATTGTGCAAAACTTCCTTTAATTATTTGAATTTGAAATCTGAATGGCTTCAATAATCATGATTTATTGTGCAATTCCAGAAAAGGTCCATAACTCCCCCCATTGAAGGGACTGAAATTTCTTGAGGGTGGGGGTTCTAGTCTCCAAAAAAAAAATATTAAAGAAAATTATGAAACTATAATAATTATTGAATATTGGAACCTCCAAAGGGGGGGGTCTTAGAAAAAATCCATTCTTTGAGGGAGGTATGGACATTTTTGCAACTAAACAAATTGTAAGACAACCATATGATAGTTGTGTACAGGTTGAAATGTTTTGGCTTGATGACTGGTCAAAATCTACTGGAGATGATGAGGTGGAGTCAGTAATTAAAGTTGTACTTTGTCTTACAGCGTAAGCCGTAAACTGGCTTCAAGCTCTTAGACCTCAACTTTGGTTTCTGTAGCATGAAGCAGCTGGGAGTATTATTGCTTCTTTCCCAGGATGGGATGCTAGTCCATTACTGGTTTCCTGTAGCACTCGTCAAGTTGCCCCAACAATTTGCCATGAACCCAATTTATACAACTGGGTGGAGAAAGGCACTGTCAGAACAAAGTGTCTTGCCCAAGAACACAACACAATGACCCCAGACAGGGCTTGAACCTGGACAGCTTGATCCAGATTATGACACACCCATCAATATAATTTTATCACTGTGTCTCTCCATGTCATAATTTAATTACATATTTTATGATGTCCACTTAATCTACTACCAAACACCTTTGAGTGTGACTGGTCAAGATTGGGCATGACTTCTTACCTTTCAGACAGGACAGAACAGCTGGAAATATTTCAGCCTCTACAACCATTTCAGCCAAATCAACAGAATGCTTTGCAATCTGGCTCAATGCAGAAAATATGTGTCGCTGCAAAAAAATAAATAAATAATTCTAATAATAAAGAAAAAGATTGGGTCCTTGACATGCAAAAATGACTGCACAATATGTGAAATGCACTTGATAACAATCTTCAACAGGTGGGCAACTGCTTTTTATGGTTAATATCACAAAAAAGAATTTTTTTTTGTTATTCATCATAGTGAAGTAACCGGAAATATGGGCACATAACCCTGAGGTTGACTCATCGACATGAGCATTGCTTGAGCAAGTTTGCATGCTGTGCTAACAATCACACCTTAATCCTAACAAGGTGCATCAAGAACCGCATTGTCCCCAAAGATCTTCAAGTTTGACCACCTGTTCCCACCAAGGGCACATGCAGAGTCGCCGAACTTGTATCCATGAGATTCCTAAGGGAATGGATAAGACTGACATGGAAGGCTAAGGGAGATGCAAAAAAGAAAGCAGAATCAATAGCACAGAGCTCTCTCGACAAATGACACCAACAGGATACTAGAACAGACCAAGACCAACACCCAGCAAGTCACCAAAGACAGACAAAAGCAGAAATTTGATACTTCTGTGCAAGAAACAGGCGGCTATATCCCCTTGAATTATTGATATATGTTGACAAATCTAACTGGGTTATTAAATAATTTATCTTCTAGGTCCCTCAACAATGCCAAGAAAGCCCTGCTGAAGAAAGAACTCAACTTTGACATAAATTATTAACTCCTGCATACATCCCTGCCACAGAGATTATGGCCAAGGTCAAATCAGCCACCAGACAACTTGACACTGAAAAAGCAGACACTGTCAGAAGAGCTGCACCATGGAGACAGAGAACGACTACAAACTTGCTTTCCTCAACAGTGCATTTTCAAGAGAACTGGATGGCCACCTCACCACTGGTATAAACAGGAAGCCTATGCACCCAGATCTGTACTTAACGTATGATTCCCACCACCCGCAATAACTAAAACATGGTTGTATTGTCAAGTGCCTCTATGTGCACACCAAATGACCGTAACAAAACCCTATGTTAATTCTCCAAGGAGAAATTGCACCTGTCTTCTGTTCTTGTCTCTAATGGCTATCCTCTTTCTTTCTTGCCAGAAAATCACAAAGACCAGAAAACCAAGCACCAGTGCTGAGCCCACGATGATGGCTACCCTCTTTCTCTCTTGCCAGAAAATCACCAAGACCAGAAAACCGAGCACCAGTGCTGAGCCCACGATTGAGTACAAGTCTACTGCAGTTTTACCCTATGTCATTAAGACCTATCCAAACAACTTCGCTGCCTACAACAAGGCATACGGGCTGTATTCAGCTCGGAGACTACATTAAGATCACATCTAGTACAACTGAAACACGCTGTTGAGCCGGCATTCACAGGAATCCCTGTGAATGCGATAAAGTCTACATCAACGAGAGAGGAAGACCTATGCAAGACAGAATTAGGGAACACGAGCGAGACATCTAACTTGACCGTACCCACGCCTCTGCTGTTTCAGAACACGCTAAAAACACTGGACACAACACGCTTTGGAACAAGGTAAAGTTTATTGATCGTGATCCTCACTAGTACACATGCAGGGTCAAAGACTGAGGTGATTCACAGAAGACTTCACCCTAACAACATCAACAGGGATAGTGGAATAGAAATTCTGGAAGCACTGATGCCCATGATCAAGAAACACAACAAAAGGAGAACCGTACAACAGCAGACCGAAACAGAGAGGATCAAAATGCACCAATCACAGTTGCTGAAAAACAACCATGGCAATCACAGTGGAAAATCCTGCTTAAAAGGTGACACATAACCAGAAGACCTCATCGCCTGATGAAGACAAGCAGTGTGCAGTCAAAACATCACAATCTTCATCACAAGTGACCGTCATCTTGACCTGGACTTCTTTTAATTATTTCTAGATGGTCAAAACAGGTGAGTGTAATCTTCCTCACAGCCAGTCAATTTGCCTGGTGTCCAGCCCTTAATGAAGACCCTGACTCCTTAATTTATCTTTAAAAACTTGTTATTATTTCAGTTATAATTTTCAAAACACTTACCTTTAGTTTTGAGTCTTGATTAAGAATCATCTGAGCAAGATGAGCAATCGCTCCTGCATCCACTACTGTTTGTGCCAGCTAAATGAAAGTGCAAAAAGAGACCATTCATTGACCTTAACATAGAATAACCTACTCTATGTGTAGATAAACCTGACTAGAAAACAAGTAGCTGTTGTTACAGTCTGTGTTTTGCTGATCTACACTGTAATGCCTATTATTTTAAAGTTGGATTGCACTGGATTGGATTGGAACTAAGTTAAATTAAAATATTGCTGAAAATGTATTATACACGTTTCATATTGTGCATAAAATACAAGCAAAAACAAAGACACAAATTATGGCAGGAGGTTATTATGCGGAATCTTGTCATGTCACCTCCATCTTTATATTTCTGACACTGTGATTGACCAAAGTAAGTGGAAAACATTATGACGTAACAAAGTCAACAAATAGTCATGTGCTTTGTCAATCATTGGATCTGTATAGCTCACCTCTGGAGAATGTTTACAAATGTCACTTAATGCTGATGCAGCTATTCTCTTAAGAGGCATTTCAGGTTCTTGAATACAAAGGACCAATAGAGGAACAGCTCCTGCATCAACTACAGCCTGAGAAAGTTCTAAAACAAAAATGTAGAAAATGTTTCAACAAATTTAGTCAAGTTTAATATTGTTTAATTGAAACAATGGGAAAAAATCCAAAAACTGTTAGACTTTTAGATTCCAATGTAAAAAATGCCCCTGAAAATTCAAGCTCAAAACTTGAGATTCCCAATTAAAGGACCAAGATTTTGGGACTTTGAAATTGTGTCATTTTTTGGCAGTGAATCATTTTACATCGCTCACATGTAGCTTTGTAATTTATGGCATCATTCAGCACTGCCACTTGATGTACTAACCTGCATTGTGTCTAGCAATATAGCCAAGAGCCCAGGCTGCAGCTTCTTTGACTCCAGGGTCAAACTCTTCCAAACAGATAACAAGAGCATCCAAAGCACCACAGTCCACTACAGCCTAGTAAAGAGCAATGGGAACCTGCTTAATAAACTGTTTTAAGTAACAAGTAGTACAGGGCCATCTTATAAAACTATTTCACTGAAACTCGACTTTGGAAAACCAACAATGTGCACCCCAACAATGTGCTGAAGATACCCATACTACCGCCACAGAAGGGGTTCCAATTTTCTGAGAGTTGGGTGGAATGGGGGTTTTTTGTAATCTTTTTGACAAAATTAATTTAAAGGAATGCACGAAGGATAACTGGAATTTCCACAGGAGTGGAGCTCTTAGAAAAAATCCCTCTAATGGAGGAGGTATGGATATTTTTGGAACTACATGTATACATATTTCATTGTCAAAATGGTGTTGACTAATAAAAATAGTATTAATAGACATTTTTCATTTTCATGGGTTTTCCCTTTGTATTAAATCAATCAAACATCAGTAAGGACACTAAAAAATATCCAGCAAGACCCTTTGCTACAGTGTTACAAAAATTTGTGCAAGCGCAATATAACTGCTGCACAATTTTAGTGGTCAGGATTAATACATTAATATTGGGTTACATATATATACACGCAAACAGAACAACCATTGACTTATGATACCTGTGCCAGCTGAGGGGAGTGTTTTGCTACAGCTCGAAGCACAAATGCAGCAGCCTTCTTGTAAAACCGCTGTGGAAGAGAAAAGACTGTTATCAGTTCATAGTTTCTTACAAGCTTAAACAAATTAGTAATAGTAAAAAAATATTATAAAGAATGAAATTGCTTTAAAGACCAGCAAGCAAGAGGTTTGCCAGCATAAAAAGGTATCCCTTTTTTGATTTTGTTGAATGTACAGTTGCAATCATCAACAGAATTTCTCAAGTTATATTGCATACTGTCAAATCAAACAAATCCAAATTTGAGTCCAACTTTGAAGTTTGCAGTCATGTTTTCTGTTTGTGCAGGCACTAGCTTTTAATATTTCCAGACTTGTCTTTACGTCTACGTTAACCTGCGATCAGGGCATTTTTTGTCGCAGCGGGAAGGTACGCCTGATATAATTACTTGACTATTTGTCTGCTGCCCCCTAATTAAACTATCTGTCAGCGCGAATGTTGGCAATGCCATCTCGGCATAACCAAGCAGAATTACCGGAAGTTGGGTGTGCTATCGACAGATCGGATCCAAATTCACCAATCACAGCCATTAGTGTGACCTTCAGACCTTCTTTACGTCATGTTAGTGGGCTATGATTGGTGGATTTTGATCC
The DNA here is from genome assembly GCA_019787425.1 of Platygyra sinensis. Taxonomy (NCBI): domain Eukaryota; kingdom Metazoa; phylum Cnidaria; class Anthozoa; order Scleractinia; family Merulinidae; genus Platygyra; species Platygyra sinensis. Next base: position 27,338 of record JAHPZR010017776.1, read on the forward strand.
GATCTGTCGATAACATGTAAGATTGATGGAAATTTTGGAAACGTTTCCGCCGGTGTTTTGTTTTCGAAAGTCGCGTATCAACGAAAATGGTGGTGATACATGTATAACACTCTTGCCTAATCCCATTGGTAGCACCGCCAAAACATCTCTCCCATGGCATGCG
>JAHPZR010017776.1:32500-50742 GCA_019787425.1 Platygyra sinensis
CACTTTCAGTGATAACTTTCAACGAGAAAAGCGAAGAGACTACGATTAATTTCGTCAACAGAACAAAAAGAAATTATTCTGTGACGATTTTACATTTATAATGGTTCTTGTTTACTATGGAGATGAGAAGATACGTTATAAATGAAACTTAACTTGTCTCGTCAATGTTATCAGGGTTTCGCTTTATCACATTAATAGATCACATTAATAAAATTTCTTGTTTAAGATAACTTAAGTGAGGTATATGAAGTCTTGGGAGTTCTATGATTCAAGGACTTTGGTGCTTGAATAATAAAGACTAAAGTGTATGTTGCCGGTTTGTGATTTTTAGTCCGGTCTTGAGGGGATTGTGACAGTTACATAATATACATTGGGTTGTTTCAGTGTAATGGTGGCTAGTTATGAACGAGATGAGTTTTGCGTTTTGAAGTAGTTCATGAGTCAGTAGTAAACAAATGGGAAGAGATATTTTTTTTTTCAGGTTACAAAGGGTAACTTGATACTTTTGTTTTTCACTACGAGTAAATTCAATTAGAGGTCACAAATCGTCGCTTCTAGTTCAAAGGACATATTTTAGAGGAGACGGGACTATTTAGATTTGAAACAGTTTTAACGTTTACAAAATAAGTGGAAGTGACAATTGTTTTGTTCTTGTATGCAAATGTATCGATAAATTTTATTTTTAGTTACAAAGGGTAATTTGACACCCTTGTTTTTCACAAGGGAGTAAAATTCAATTAGAGGTGATGAATTGTGAGCACTTGTTTCCCCGAGATGTTTGCTATTTTTTTGTTAGAAATGGTAACTTGACACTTCTGTTTGTCACAAGGGAGTAAATTCAATTAGAGCTGACGAATCGTCACCACTTGTTCCCATGAAATGTTTGAACAAACAAAACAAGATATTGCTACTTTTAGTTACAAATGGTAACTTAACACTTTTGTTGAGTTATTTTTTTGTAAAAAAGATACCTCTTAGTCGGATTGATCTACTATAAACTTCGAATCAAATTTCTTGTTTTGTTGCAGATTCATGTAACATGATATTTTTATTTGTTAGTTTCAAATGGTAACTTGACACTTTTGTTTTTCACAGTCAGAATAAATAGGCAAACAAGAAGCAGATCTAGCGGCGCTTCCAGAAAAATGTTTGGACCTATCTTTTCTTAATGAATTCAGGGGCATTTTAATATTTCGCATTAATCATACAATTGTTAAAAACGGTAACTTTAGCGGAGATTCTCTTAAAGTTAAGGTTTGTGGTGTTCCTGAAGACTCCTGGCGGCGAGTTAAACCGCAAATTAATTTGATAAGACTTTGAGGTGACATAGTGGTTGCACGCTTCGCGAAATACAGTCTCAAAAGATGCCAAAAAAACTCTCAGGCGTTGGGAAGAGTAATTTGACAAGGAACGTCCCAGACTCTTGGCGTCTTATAATATTTATACAGGTTTTCATGTCTCTTTCTTTTTTCAGGGATACCTTTCATAACGTCTTCTTGGTTTTGATATCGATATTAATTTGAAATGGTTTCGTGGAATATCAAAACGGAAAAAAATCTACGATCATTGTTAGCATCAGAACATGTTTGTTATAAACTGAGTTAAATTCAATTATACGTTGACTAGTAAAAACGTGACAATCTTACTTTTCACGGGAACATTTGTAACATGATATTTTTGTTTTTCTTGTAAAGTTATACAACACGATCCCCTTGTTTTCTCGAAAACTTGAAGGCGATATGCTTTCTCTTCACTGCTGGAGATAAATATCTAAGAAAAAATGGAAGAAAGATTTTTTCATTATCATTTCACGGATAAACAAAAACTAATCTAATTATCAGATTATCACATCTGACAGGTCGAGTCACGGAACAGCACGGTCTTATTCTGTTGCCACCTTTGGCGTCAAAAACCACTTCAAATTATGAAAGGAGTTACAGCGAGAACTTACTGTACGAACTATTCAACGAATGAATCTGAAAAGCTGGTACACTAACTTACAACAAAAGCCTCGTAACAGATGTCAACAAGTGCAGGTGCCTTACAAACGACTTATCCAAGACGAAAACAAAACCGATAAACGGACTTCTAACGACTAACAATAGATGGATCGAAACCGACCAATGACCGCCATTACCATGAAGGCTTTACTGACCAATCACTTTTAACTGACCAGACTGGTAACACTATTGACTGATAAGCATTATTCACTACTACTCGGACTTGTTATTCACAAAAAAATAACTCTTGCACGCCTTGCGTGCCTATGTTTTGTAAATAGTTGGTAACGGCGCGTAAGCCAATTGAATGACAAAGTTGCGTAAACAAACCCACTTGTAAGCCAATTTATCGCAGGAAAAAAAAAAGATAAAGACGTTATTGGCCGGCTCAGGATCGGTCCGTATAGGGAAAAACTGTGACCGAGGTCTTGACAATGCTGCCCTCGGGCAGCATTTTCAAGACCTCGGTCACACTTCGGAAACACTCCTTGGAGTAACATAGGCACGCAAGGCGTGCAAGAGTTATTTTTTGTGAATTGAAAGGTTTCAGAGATAACAGAATTCTGAATCGATGACATGTAAAATGTTTTACTAAACAAACTACAGTAACCTGACACGTCTCCAAATTACTATAGATATCATCTTATTTTCTAACATGCAATTTGATTCGTTCTTTGTTACAACCCGCACTATGATTGGTGTGACATGCGCACATGTATAACTCCCCATCACTCACCGATCTCATAGCCCTTTCAACCCCAAGAGGAATTTTTGCTCAAAAATACTCAAGCCGTTAAGAGAACTTTTCGCATTTTATACGACTCGTAAGTTTACCCTTTTTACAAAACAACACTACTTCACCGAAAATAGAAAGAAAGAGAAAAAAAGCTTTCTGATACATTGAAAGTCTGATTTTGCACTTTAAGTTGACGCCAGCCAGTCTTACAAAAATATCGAACTGAAATGAATGTCATCAAATAAAGCTATAAACTGCAACTGCAGAGACGTAAAATCAGTTTAGAAATGAAAGCTTCTTTTTTGTTTAATATCCTGGAAACAAAAGCTGACAATTTGCAAGCTCCCATTGTATCTATTCCCATAGCAAAAATAGAAGTGTCAAGTTACCATCTATAACTAAAAATAGCAAACATCTCATGCGAACTATTTTCTCCGACACGAAAAACAAAAGTGTCAAGTTACCATTTGTAACTAAAAATAGCAAGCATCTCGTGGGAACAGGTGCTGACGATTGGTTAGCTCTAATTGAATTTTCTCCCTTGTGAAAAACAGAAGTGTCAAATTACTGTTTGTAACTAAAAAATAAAAATATCTGTCTATATTTGCATGCAACAAGAACAAAACAATCGTTACCTGTACCTATTGTAAACGTTCGAACTCTTTCGAATCAAAATAGTCTTGTCTCCCCTAAAATATTTCCTAAGAACTAGAAGCAACGATGCGTGACGTCTAATTGAATTTACTCCTTGTGAAAAACAAAAATATCAAGTTACCTTTGTAACTAAAAATAACATCTCGTTCATTTGCATACAACTAGCTCACGCACTGTCTCAAACCTCAAGGCTCATCTCGTCCATAGCTAAAATCCTCAACCTAACCCACCGAATTTGCCGAAGTAAACCCAATATATGAATACTTCCTCCTCTTTTATAGAAGAATAAATATGGCCGTTCTGAACTGTATCGGGATCAAATCTTCTTATATACCATTTACCTTTAAAACAAGAAATTTGATTGGCTGATTATAGTAGACCCGATCTGATTGGTGTGACATACATACATCTCTCACTCACTCACTTACTCACTCACTCACTGATCCACTGACCCGTCCACAACATACTTGACGCGTCGACTAAGAGGTATTTTTTTTACAAAAAAATAACTCAACAAGTCGACGATAAGTTATCTTGGTCAGATCATGCCGCAAACGTAGCGAAGTCCTTCGCGTCCAAGCTAAGTCTACTCCGACGCATGCGTTTCCTCCCTCGAAAGCAATTGGAAGACTTCTACACAAAGGTGATACTGCCATCAGTTACGTACGGTCTGATAGTGTGGGGATCGTGCAACAAGACGCACTTAAACAACCTGGAGAAACTCCATGCAAGGGCTGGACGAATTGTTTACGGATTGCCATGGGACATAAGTGCTGAAGATGTATTAACGCGAACTGGATGGGATAGTTTGGAAACAATGTATAAAGTGCGACTAACAGAGTTTGTCTTCAAATGTATGAAAGGTTTCACCGTTACGGAATTTAAAGATCTATTTGTACAAAGGAATTCAGGCCGTAGAAGAAATGAGGACATCATTCTTCCCAGACCTGAAACAAATTTTATTAGGAACTCCATACGTTATAGAGGAGCAATTGCATGGAATAGTTTATCGAACAAGGAAACAACGGCTAAAACCTTGAAAGATTTTAAACGCCGTCTTCGAAAATTTGACACTGATGAAATAAACTTCCAACCAATGTTAGCTATAACTAAAAACAGAATCCCTGGGTACAAATATTTCTGACAGGCTTTATTTTATTTTTAATTCTTAATTGTAGATTGTATATATGTTTTAGTAATTTTTATTTCTCCGTAATTATTGTTTGCACGACCCCACCAGCGATGCTGATCTTTTTATCGTGTTGAAATAAAGTTATTACTTACTTACTTACTTACTTACTTACTTACTTACAGCTTTTCCCTGTACGGACCGATCCTGAGCCGACCAATAACATAATAACATAAGCTTATATCCATCTGATCTCAGAAATATTGTCATAATTTCTAGATCCCCACTGGCACTCTGAAAGACATATCTTCTGGACAGAAATCCATTGCAAAATGAAATAAAAAGAGGCAATTTTACCGAAGTTGACCGGAACACGCTTGGCCAAGGTCGCCGACAAAAGTCGATGTGACCAGGGTCATTCACTCTGCTATTTTGGCGCCAAATAAGATGGTATTACGTCAGACCCCCCATTGACTGAATCATTTCAGTCTTGACTTGTCCACTTCACTTTTGTATTTTTTGCGGTTCGGCGCGCAAAGTAGGCTGTTTCGTTTCATGCCACGCTAAACCACTTCTAATTTCATTCAATCATTTCAAATTACACTGGACCATTCCTTCTATGACTGAACAGCTCGACATCAAGTTAAACTATTTGCTGTTTGCACGAATGATTTGACTTCGTACTGCACTATTTGTGTCTGCATTAAATCAGTTGACACTACACTAAACCATTGGTCGGTGAGTTGAGCCATTTCTTGGTGAATTAAATGATTTGCCGATTACTTCAACCGTCCCACCATTAATAAAACCATTTTGAAACAGAACACTTGACCGTTTGTTGTCAGACCTAATCATTCTACGTATCGTGGTCAGATGAATTCTCATTTAAATAAACCGATTCTTATTAGTTTGTTCCATTTTGATATCGGTGAATGAACCATTTCTAAATTGTCTAAATCGTTTACTGTTTCAGTAGACCGTTTAACACAAGAACACCTAACTCTTTGTATTTAGACAGTATCATTTCTCAATCATTTATTTCATTTCGCAAACCATCACTACACCATTTATGTTTGGTCTGTGTATTTTTGGTGGTGACGGCCGCCCATACATTTGGTATGGTTTTTGCTCACCGCCCACTTTTAGCACTTTTGATGGATCAATTAAATAAGCCAATCAGAGAACGAAGTGTAACATGACACATGAACCTAAGCCGAATCACGCAAATAGTCAACAGACTTACGTGTGAAGAGCTATTTTTGAGGGTCCAACATAGGCTTTGTCCATCCCGCTTCCCACCACTTTTTTTTGCGTCATCCCGCCATCCCGCCCAACGAAATGTTTCCATCCCGATCCCGCCTGCTTGTACTTGTCCACATGCAATTGATGTAAACGTTGCTGGCAGACTAGTCTTAATTAATATGGATCGAAAACACTTTGTACTGCTTTCGAACAAAATGAAATATACCGGAAATAAGAACTTAAAACCTGCAATGACTTGCGGAGGGTCAAAATAGAATGACAACTTGAAAAACGTCGGCCCGAGGGTTTTCTAGTTTAGGCCTTTTTGTGTGCAGCAAGTGGTGCATAATGCTTAGAAATCATCTATGTTCTTTCATTTATTGAAACTCTATCTTTTACATAATTTGTACTTTTACAAATTTTACTTTAGAATTCGTAAAATTGTGATAAGAAAAGAATATCAACCCCTTTCCGCGAATTAAGTCAGATCTAGAATGTGCGGAACGGAGAAGCTTATTTTTGAAATTGGGAAAATTTACTTACATTAGGTAGACCACACCGTTGAAACCATTCTGTGCGGAAGTACTTTATTTACCATGAGTCAGGTGTCGACATCTGGCTTGGCGATTTTGTGTGTCACCCTGATCAGGTCTGTAGATGGCTACAGCAAATTGATAGGCATACATCTCAAGGTGGAATGCGCTATTCAAGCGTTAAACAAATTGAAGAAGTTGAAATTTTGATCGGCAGGTCCCTGGTGATACTAGTGTGAGTCCTATACTAGTATAGTTCTTGTCCGTCTCCAGAAGGCAAGACGAATCTTTGCAAATTGAGGGGGGCATTGGGGGGTTCTGAACACTGCAATACCGCAAAAAAATTCGAAAAATACCGCAATACCGCAAAAAAATCGCCAAATACCGCAACACCTCAATACCGAGTCAAAACTCGATGTAACCCTGAAATCAGTACTCTGTACGTGACGTTAAGTGCAAATAACATTGAAATAACAATTAAGAGTTTGTTAATGAACGTTAAGCCAGGTAGTTTTCGATTTAGGTCATTTAGACAAAATAAACAAAACGTGTAACATTCATTGACGTGTTAGCTAATAATCAATAAAAAGCAACCTACCCTTTGCCTATTGTGACACAAGGAATTGCAGTGAGAGCTCAGTTTCATTGGAAAGAATATCCACCATTCTAGAAAACCGAGCGTCCTAGTTCTGCAGTTACGTTTATGCATTCTGGTAGATCAGTGTTTTTGCAGGTTACAGTCCCCACGTCGTGTTACTACACTGTAAATATGTAAACAGTCTTACATTGGTATTATGCTCTCTCTCTAATGGTGGCCGTGATCGCGCAACTTCAATTCTGTTGTTCTTGTCCAGATGTCGTTCTGGTTTCTGCACTGCACCTGTATCGCAGAGGTCATGGGTTCGAATCCCTTTAAATTGTGAATCTCAGTTTCTCAGGATTTAACTGAATAGCCCTTACGTTGTATGTATAACTACGGTGATCAATCAGATCAATCATGTCTTCATGAGGAGGAAGTCTTGGGATTAGCCTATTCTAATCTTGCTACGGAAACCAAGATAACCGTTGGTCTGTTGGCTCGAACGTATACTGGCGGCAATTGCGTTATTTCTTCCCTTGATCAGGACAAGAAACGATTGTTGAAGCGAACAACTCTCCCAAATCGAGATCGGGCACCAAGGAGAAAAGTTGCAGAGCTTCCAATTTCTCCTTGAAGGATTGAATTTCCTCCCTCAGCATCTTCCGCTTCAACCTCCTCATCGCTACTGGAGTCGAACTCATCAGCCATTTCGTCGTCATTCTCTTTTTCGTTCGAAAGGAGCGTGCTGTTTTCTTCAGGACCTTTAGCTTGTTCTGAGGCAAAGGTGGTTAAAGTTACCGGCTCGTCTGATGCCACACACTGTCTTTGGTAGATAAACTCGGGTAGAGTGCCATGTTTAGCCACAGTTGTTTCTTGCCGTACTGTCCGTTGCCTCACCGCAGCTCCATAAGAGGACGCCCAATTTCGCATGAGGTCACAGTCAGCTTGCGCATTTCAACGGCAGGCAAGGGTGCTATTGTTGGCACCGGTGAGAGGGACACTGTCTCCTCTGGCTTTGGATACCATGACCTCCTGCTGGTGTGGTAGTAGGCTGCCCAGTCCGTTGTTCTTTTGATGGACTCTTTCATCGTTAGACCAAATGATCGGCAGTATTCCAGCATCGACAAGATCGCCTGCTTGATATGAACAGTTGAATGGCAATTCTCGACATCCAAGGTCATGCAGCTTAGTAAGTTTGTAGCCTTGTAATCAAATTTAGAAAGGTTCGCAAACAATCTCTGAAGACCCCATTCAATCATTTCAACAGAGTTCACTGTCTTAGCAGAAACATGGCCTTGTGGCCCATTTAATGTCCCTGAAATCCCCGTGCTATTTCGTATGTCAGCAGTGATTTCATTAAGCATAACTTTACACTGACGGACAAGTGACAGAGCTTCATCGGCAGACTTGATCTTGTAGGTTGCACCTTTGCTGTGTACAGAGAATGCATCATACAGCGCACCAATACCCTTCAAAAAGTGGGAACACTCAGTCAGTTTGCTGAAAATCTTGATCGAATTGGTCTGAGCATCGCAGATGTACACGACGCTGTCAAACTCAGTGCATATGCCAATGGGTTGTTTGAGCCGACAGTTTTTGGCTAGACCGTCGACTCTGCCCTCTTCACTGTCAGACCCAGCAAACACTCGTACGTCACCACGTGGACTAAGTTGCCACACAGACGCCCTCTTTTGGTTAGTAAATAGGATACCTGTACCAAACTTCGTCATGACACATGGCTGATTTGAGAGTTCAACAAGTAACATACATTCGCCACTTTCTTAGCTAACCTTCAGTTGCTGATTCTTTGGCTGTGTGATGTGTATATGTTGCTGTCACACAGACACATGCTATTAACTTTATGCCAACCAGTGCTGTACTGAATGATGATTTGCAGATTAAGACCTTAGTCAAGCCAATGCCATCATGTTCTCTACTTGAAACGACACTATTGCTTTCTGGGCACATTCAGCGGCATAAAATAACTCGCCGTCAGCGCATGCCATTGCCTCAAAGGACGGTTGCTTTTCACAATCCCAGAAGTGAATTTCGTCCACTTTGACACTGTTACGAGAGTATTTGGTAGCCAGCTTTTCAGAGTGGGCTTTAAGGAAATAAATCCTTCAACAAACTCCACAGTCTCACGTTTCAAATACTAACTCGCGTGACGGAAGACGTCTGACATTCTGTTTTGACTTGTTTCTGAAACAATCGCGGAGGATAGAAAAAGCTCGGAAAACGTAGCAGGACTTTAACGATAATTTTTGATACCGCCCAAAATGCTAAAACACAGCATCCCGCAGCTCCAGAAAATACCGCAATACCGCAATTTGAGATTAAAATTCCCGAAATACCGCAAGAAAAATGGCCCAATACCGCAATACCGCAAACCCCAATGTCCCCCTCCAAATTGTAACTGTAGGTTAAAACCCGAGTTTACGTGAGTTCTGTGCACTTTACAAAACGAATCGATTGTCTAGGACAAGGACGCATTGAATGTATGTCACCGGTAAACCGGAAATACAAAAGTTGTTATTCCTTTCATATAAATGATCATTATTCGGTGATTTTTTTTGGTCATGAAAATAATAAGATCCTCTATCCCGCCATCGATCTCAAAACATCCCGCATCCCGACCGTGAAAAACTGCGTTTCCCAGTCCCGAGAGGATGATTTCGTCCCGCATCCCGCTTATAATTTCCTTTGTATCCCGCATCCCGCCTCGATCTTAAATCTCGCATCCCGCCAAACCAATGTTGCACCTTTTGGGGGTTGACGCCCATAAGGCAGTAAGGCCATAAGGTGTAAACTTTAATGTTTGTTTAATTAATTAATTTTAATTAGTTAATTAGCCTTGTTTTGAGGGGGTGGACAAGGTACCTTTGATTGCTACGTAAAACGTACTACACTTACATTACCCTTAGAATAACATCACGAAACTATATATGGTTCCAATATTCTCTTGTTATCCTAGTGGTGCTATTCTCTTAAGAACAAAAGCGATTTACACAAAGCGCATGCGCAGATTGATTGGCGTTAGTGTTGACTATATGTCAGGTAAACGATACATTTCATACACAATTATACTCGAACGTTTAGTGCTTTTCCTTGTGGTTGAACACAGTATGTAAGACGCATGAGCTCTAGCATTGTCAGCATGATACAATCCGTTCTCGAATTTAGATTCATGCGTGCGATACCACACTCTCGTCTTAACGGGCGATAGCAGTCATATTTCAGGTAATATCAGTTCCCCCCTGTAGTGGAAAGAACGCTTCTTTTGGAATCATCCTTAGCTCGGTTCAAAAATGCCGTGTGTTGTTTTCAAACTATTTCGTGTTTGCTAAGCTTTAAAGAGGGAAACAAATGGATCTCCTCAGCCGCCTGTTTATTTTCTCCCCCCATGAAAGAGAACAAGAAGTTCACAAATGTATTCACCCTAAACATTTCCGAGTTATTAGCGACATTAAAAGTACCCGGTAGATTAGGAGTTTAGCAAACCACGACGGCTACGGCGAGTAAAGCGTCGCCAAACAAAAGGTTTAATGAGAGAAACAATAGCTGTGCACGTGCATTTAAATCTTTGTACATTCCTTTGCCGTCCTCTGCCAAACAACAACGTGAAGTGACTAAGTTCTATGTATTTTGGAGAGCGGGAACCGCAATACCTAATTTTTGGCAACTTCTTTCGGAATTGAACGCCGTCGATGCATGTTAAGCCTGAGCAAGTTTTAAGACGGATAGCCGTCCTGAAAAGATTTACACAGTTGCGAGATTCGAACGTAAAACACAAATTCATTTTTTACAAGGCATCGTCCGCGCCGTCGCCGTCGCCATTGCTAAAACTCCCTAATGTCGTGACAAAAGAAACTTCTCAAATATTGCTGTAGACACCGTGGCACTTACGGAAACCGCAAATAAATTTAGTCAGTCTTTGAAGGGACTCATTCACCGATGTAGGATATAATATCGGTCAAGTTGAAACGCTTCTCGGTTGTATTAATCGATATCATCGTGTATTTTGAACTGGTTTACTGTTAACACCATCCGTGGCAACCTAATAAGGACGTGCTATTCCGAGACATGACGCGACGATTTTATCGATGATATGAAAATTTGCCTCTTGATTGAAACAAAATCATTCCTCTTCCAATTTTTTTCTTAAGTTAATAACATTATTTCATTTTTCTCTGGGAAAAAGCGAGCATATCTTCTTTGCATGTTTTTTTTTAAAAAACAAGGGTATCATGTTACAAACTTTGCGAGAAAAACAAAAGTATCAAGTTACAAACGTTGGCGTTGAAAAACTAAAATGATCACGTTTGCTAGTTCAACGTATTAATGAATTTAGAATGAACAAAATTCAACGTAAAACAGCTAAGTAAAATTTAAAACCGTCTTGACAAACAGTAATTGTAAGTTATTTTGAGGCCTTGAACTATCAAGTTACATACAGGCTCAAAACGTACTTACAGTCCTGCATAACACTCTGCACTATCTGAGATTGTCTCACTAGTTGAATCCTGTGGTACCAGAGCGATTAAAGGAGGAATAAACCTATACATCGAGCGCCAGAAACATAAGCTCGATCAGATAGCGGCAAGAAACATAAAAATTTCTCTAGACAAGCGTATAGCGTTACTGTTACTATACGTAACGTATAGTAACAGTAACGCAAAACCCACCAAATCGCTCAAATTCGCAATTCAGAGCCACAGAAACGACAATACAAAGCAACTGAGGTACGTTTACAGTTATTTTGAGCTTTAACTTAGACATTCCTCGATATAAGTTTACGATATTAAGATTCTCCCATACATTTCTTTATATTTCGAACATAATAAAGGCAATGGAACCTTCTGATTCTATCTCGATGGTGAATTTGATGTTGGTGTTGATAGAATTGAGATGTGAGTGGAATTCATCCACGTGTTCCCTTTTTATGCACACATGGCTGTCATCTACGTATCTGAACCACCATTTGGGAGAGTTTGGAGCCGATAAAAGCGCCTTTTCTTCGACATACTCCATGACAAGATTGGCTAAGATGGCGCTGACTGGAGATCCCATCGGGCAACCGAAAATTTGTTTGAAATGGTCACCTTGGAACACAGCCATGTGTGCATAAAAAGGGAACACGTGGATGAATTCCACTCACATCTCAATTCTATCAACACCAACATCAAATTCACCATCGAGATAGAATCAGAAGGTTCCATTGCCTTTCTTGATACAAAAACAACCAGACAAGACGATGGCTCGATCACCGTGTCTGTCTACAGGAAAGCGACCCACACCGACCGCTACCTTGACTTCAAATCACACCACCACCCGCAGCATAAATACTCGGTCGTTCACACCCTCATGGATCGCGCAAAGAATATTCCATCCACCGAAGAGGAAGCTATACGAGAAACTAAGCGAGTAGCGGAAGCTCTTACCGCTAATAATTACCCTACCAATTTCATTTACAATGACCGCCAACGAAATAGACAACAAGAAGTGGATGATACCGGCCAGCGCGGCATGGTTGTGTTACCGCCGCCTGGTTAGCTCAGTACCGCCGCCTGGTTAGCTCAGTTGGTAGGGCGCCAGTCTGCTGTGCGGGAGGTCGAGGGTTCGAGCCCTAGATCGGACCAACACTCAGGGTCTTAAAATAACTGAGGAGAATGTGCTGCCTTTGTAATTATATCTTCAAATGGTTAGACATTCAAGTCTTCTCGGATAACGACTATAAACCGTAGGCCCCGTCTCCTGCATCTTCAGTGTTTCATGGTTGGCAGGGAACCCACGCACTTGTCGAAAAGAGTAGGGGACGTAGTTCCCGGTGTCGTGGTCTATCTCTACATGTATGGGTCGGGCGGTTGAGATCAATAATGGACTGATAGCGGCAGCCTGAGGCGCCTTATATAAGCTGACGTCCGATCTCACCAAATAGCCTGAGGAAACATTGTAAAATTGGTCCTGAAAAGCCCCAAGGGGAGTGTCCAATTCGTGCAATTACAATTACCTTACGCCAAAGGATTCTCCAAGAGAATCGCGAGGGTTCTTCGAGGCTTCAACATTAAGGTCGCTCATAAGCCTATTCGGACAATCTCAAACATACTTAAAAAACCAAAAGACAGGATCGGGAGGGAGGCTTCCAGAGGAATCGTGTACAAGATCAAATGCAAAGATTGTGATTGTGTTTACATCGGTCAGACATCGCGCGCGCTAAAAACACGCGTTAAAGAGCACGCAAAGGCCATAGCAACATTAGATGAAAATTCTTTGTTGGCCAAACACCACATGCGCCACGGTCACCAAATAGATTTGGCGAGCGTCGAAATTGTTGACAGGTCATCGGCATGGAGACAAAGACTTGTTCTTGAAGCTTGGCATTCCTTGCGGGACACGAACGCTATAAACGGACACATAGCGCTTCCAAACGTTTACAATAACATAAAGAATTTGTAGAAATAATTAAGAATTCTCTAGAGACCTTTGTTTTATTTTATTTTTAAAATATTCTTTCGAGGTGCGATTTAATATTAACACACACCGTGTACCATCAGGACGCCGTTAGATTTTTGCATTTTTATCTTTTGCTGAAGAAGGCAACAGCAGTTGCCGAAACGTCCAACGCAATATTTTAGCCAGTGTCAACCTTTTTAATATCTTTTATCCAAAATTTTTAAAATGCCTGGCTACACACCAAACATTTGCAACTCTATTGTTGGGCTATACTTTAAGGGTACTTGTGACGTCATATAAGTTACCATGGCAACGCACGAGGTCCACAAAAGCGTCCTCTAAATTTCAGTTTTTGTAAATTATCTGAGAAACTAATTCGGTGACCTATCATTTTTATTTCTTTGTTGCAAAGTCCCCTAAATTCTTTAACTTTTCAGACAGTATGGAAAAATTTTATCTAGTAGAATTAAATATATTTAAAGAAAACGCGTTTTATGGCTTACAGAAAATTCCACTAGATAATTTTCCCCGAAACTTTTATATCTGAAGTGCCATCGCGAATGGTGCGTGTATGCAAAAAATCAAGATAGGTCACCGAGCGAACTTTCGAGCTAAAAACAAATGTTTTCCGCAGATTTTATTTCCGGTTCGCGCGATTTTACGCAGCATTAATTTCCGGTGTGCTGATTTTAATACTGATTCAGCTGACGCGTGCATCTCAGTTATGGCGTGTATAGATTGCGCGCGCGCGTGCACCTAAAAACCCTTTCGAGCCTCCTTGAGGACGTTCGCGCCCATTGCTACTGCGCATCTCTAGTGCGCACGCTATTCATTGGTCACGCGCGTGCCACGTCATTTTTAAGCGCGCGCACGGATTCAAAAACTCAACAAAATATAGGGCTGATGACCTTTGCGTTAACTTTGTGTGCGAATATTTTTGTTGGATGCTCGGTGACCCCCACTTTTTTTTCGGCAGATCACTTCCTTTTCTGATTCTTTCCATTATACTAAAAAACAAAAAAAATCTGTACGTGGGAAGTTTTAATTATTTCTCATATACTATTCAAATAGGGCCGAATTGGTACGTGGATACAGGTGTGTGTAACTTAGAAGTTGTAATTTTTAGGGCTAATTCTAGCTGATTTAATGACATAGGTAGCAAAGATCTATCAAATACGCCTATATATGCTGTTTTAAGCACATATAACTTAGATATGATTCTTCAACTTAAATATATGCCGATAGTAATGAATCCGGCCAGAATCGCCTCGAATGACTGGAAATCCTAGAAATGCTATGGTCCGGGCTGCGCCTTATCTTCAAAACGAGTTCGGTGACCCCCGATTTTTTTTACGTTTTTAATCTAATCTTATCATTTTCTACCTGCAGTCAAAGTTTTAAAAAAATCTGTGCGTGGGAAGTTTTTGGGCGCGAACGTCCTTAAGGAGGCTCGAAAGGGTTTTTAGCTGCACGCGCGCGCGCAATCTACACACGCCATAACTAAGATGCACGCGTCAGCTGAATCAGTATTAAAATCAGCACACCGGAAGTTAATGCTGCGTAAAATCGCGCGAACCGGAAATAAAAGCTGCGGAAAACATTTGTTTTTAGCTCGAAAGTTCGCTCGGTGACCTATCATGAATTTTTGCATACACGCGCCATTCGCGATGGCACTTCAGATATAAAAGTTTCGGGGAAAATTATCTAGTGGAATTTTCTGTAAGCCATAAAAGGCGTTTTCTTTAAATACATTTAATTCTACTAGATAGAATTTTTCCATACTGTCTGAAAAGTTAAAGAATTTAGGGAACTTTCCAACAAAGAGATAAAAATGGTAGGTCACCGAGTTAGTTTCTCAGATAATTTGCAAAAACTGAAATTTAGAGGACGCTTTTGTGGACCTCGTGCGTTGCCATGGTAACTGATATGACGTCACAAGTACCCTTAAAGTATAGCCCTACAATAGAGTTGCAAGGAGATATATAGTTTGCCCACACAGTTAAACATCCTTCTTTGTAATCTTCCATCGTTTCACAAGCAATATAGCAACGAAAAACCCTTTCGAGCCTCCTTAACAAAGTATTAAATTTTCGAAAATTTTCGCTTTCAAGCCCAAAGTTAAGACAGTCGCTGAAAAGTTAAGCTTTAAACTTCGCATATGACCTGGACATTTAGTGATGGACATCTTAAAGTCCTCCCAGCTTGTAATTTTCTCTCACAGTACTATTTTTATAACATTTTCATACAGAAGTCTTGCAGGTTTTCTCTTCAAACTCTTACGAAGTTCGAGGCGGCGAAAACCGGAAGTGGCGTTGGATTTTTGCGTTTGACCGCTGTGTCACACAGCGGTCAAACGGGGCGCGCGTGCGCAGTTCCCCAAAAACTTTGGCTTAACAAAGTCTTAAATTTTCGAAAATTTTCGCTTTCAAGCCCAAAGTTAAGACAGTCGCTGAAAAGTTAAGCTTTAAACTTCGCATATGACTAGGACATTTAGTGATGGACATCCTAAATCCTCCCAGCTTGTAATTTGCTCTCACAGTACTATTTTTATAACATTTTCCTACAGAAGTCTTGCAGGTTTTCTCTTCAAACTCTTCCGAAGTTCGAGGCGGCGCAACCGGAAGTGGCGTTGGATTTTTGCGTTTGACCGCTGTGTGCCGCTGTGTGGCCAGAGAGGCCCAGAGGGCCCAGAGGGAGCCCAGAGGTGGCCCAGAGGTTGACAGCGGTCAAACGGGGGGTGCGTGCGCAGTTCCCCCAAAACTTTCGCTTACAAAGTCTTAAATTTTCGAAAATTTTCGCTTTCAAGCCCAAAGTTAAGACAGTCGCTGAAAAGTTAAGCTTTAAACTTCGCATATGACCAGGACATTTAGTGATGGACATCCTAAAGTCCTCCCAGCTTGTAATTTGCTCTCACAGTACTATTTTTATAACATTTTCCTACAGAAGTCTTGCAGGTTTTCTCTTCAAACTCTTCCGAAGTTCGAGGCGGCGCAAACCGGAAGTGGCGTTGGATTTTTGCGTTTGACCGCTGTGTGGCCCACAGGAGGTTAGACACGGTCTGAAAGGCATCATGGGTCGCGATCCATTTGACCAAAATTTCCGGAAATTCCGGTACAAAATCAAATGGAACAGAACGTTTCTGGAAATCCGTTTCGAAAATTGTGGACAACCTCCGGAGGTTGTCCTAAAATTCCGAAAAAACGGAATGCACGGAAAATCCCGTTCCATTTGACGATTTCTGCTCGGGCCCAGTTTCTCCGAACCCGGAAATCAACATGGCGGTCAATCCTGGTCAAAAGTTTCAGTGCTCTATCTCACAAACGAGTGAAATACATGTATCTTACTTCAACATTATTGTAGTGGATTGGCCTCAACAAGCTTTAGTGAGTAGTGCAAAAATACATGTGAGCTACGTGAAATGTGAGCATAACTGCGCGAGTGAACAGCCCGCTCGTCATTCGAAAGCCAATCTTGAACTCGTCAGGAAAATATAGAGGTATCGTACCCTTAATGTAGTCGCGGACTCCTTTTAAATTCTTATGATAAAAGTTATATTGATACCCTCACTAATACATCGTTTATTTCAACTTCAGTTTCGACGATCGAGCAACCCCAAAGCAAGTTAACTAAGGTAAAAGAGTCCTCTGTTTGATTTCGTATTTTCACGCGAAACTTACTTGGAGCGTGATGACCTGGGACGGGTTAGTCCAACAAAACGGAAAATACCGTTCCATTCGTCGCATGGAATACCCGGAATTTCAAACCGGAATATTTTGGTCAAATGGAAAGCGCCCATGGTGGTCGTATCAGCGAATCACGAACGCTCTTTTATCGTGGTCATGAAATCAACATGGCGGGCTTCTAGGAAGAAGTGAGTATGAATATTGATCATTTTTACCTACTTGTTTTTAGCTTTGCGATTTCAAACCCACAGGACAAATTCGAGTTGGTACTGGGCTAGGTGCTGGAAACTTTTTGACTCTATACTTAATTTCTAAGACAAGTTAGGACTTGACTTCGGTGCTTCACTGTCGGCCTTTGTTGTGCTTCGTGAAATTTGAGTTGATTTTCATTTTGTCGATTTCTCTCCAAACCCAAACTTGTCACACTTCAAAATTAATATCATTCCAAAGAAAGTTAATTTTCTAATAGAATATGATCAGGCGCTCCTAAGCGCCCCTCTGGTTAGTGGATGAGTGTACGACATGGCCATTTCCAATTCTGATTTCGTTATTCAAAATTTCTTTCTGAAATTCGCCTGAATTCACTTTTGTATTCTGTAATTGTCGTGCCTCAATTCCATGTTCGGATTTTGCCTTTCTGTATGATCTTGTTTCGGTTTCATGTTGGCTTTCTGTCTTTTGCCTTCTGTAATTATCTTGCCTCGATTTCATGTCAGATGTGGCTTTCAGTACTCTGTCTTTTGCATTGTGTTGTGTAATTTCTTTGCCTCGATTCCATGTTTGCTTTTTTTGAGATCTAGACTGCTTCGTTTTATCTTACTGTTGTCGTTTTCTGTTATTTCTTATTCCGTACTGTTGAACTCCCTTGGTAAAGTCCTCAGATTTTATTTATTCCTTTTATTTAGTTCATTTAACATTGTACTTGCAATTGGTGGGTACATAGATTCTTTCTACTCTGTGATTGTTTGTTTTTCGGTCTTCGTCATCTTTATTTCGTACTTCGCATTTCTCATTTTGCAATTATGTTGCCTTGATCCCATAATTATATGCAAAGTGGGGACGAGGTTGCTCGAGAGGAGACTGAACCTGAGGTCACATGCTCATAAAAAAGGCGGCAATATTTGAAAAGAAAATCGGCCCAAAATGAATCTAGAGGAGATCGTTGAAGAGGAATTCGTATGAGACCTCGTTAATAGGAAGTTATCCTACCAAGCTATAAGTAGAAGACTTCA
>JAHPZR010017778.1:0-7500 GCA_019787425.1 Platygyra sinensis
TGACCCACCCTTCTACCCTAAGAAGTTATTGTCTTTAATGTTGTTCACTCACAATCCATCAATTTACTGCCATACAACGTCAGCGTTTAACAATTCCATTGGTTAGTGCATTATAACGTGCGGAACAGGTGCTTCCTATCAGAGCTCAGCTACGTGCAATGGGCAATCCCGCAGACACGTAACCTTCTTTCCACGAGTCAATGCCGAAATTTCTGTAGAAAGTGTCGAATATGTTAACAAATGGTGCCATCTTTTCTACGTTCAACATACAGATTGACGCAACGTTTGCGATAGATCCACTCTAAAAGTAGTCAGTACAGCAAATGATTCCCGACCGCAAATGATCCCCAAATGTGACCGCAAATGATTCCGTCGGAAGAGGAGGAATGGCATGGAGTTTGTTCCTCGGGTAGAGATTTCAATTAATTTTTCTAAACAGAAACATATTCTATATAGATATAATTCTCATGATAAAAAATTCTTCGACGGGATAGATTACCATAAAAGCTCTGCCGCGGAGTGCCTTGTGATCGTCTTTGTCAATATATAACCATAAGTTTCAGTGATAACAATTTAGCCGAAGCGAAAGTTGCGAACGGATGAATAAATGTACCACCCTGAAGAAGGAAGGCCGTGCCTTCCGAAATATTGGAAAATATATCCCTATACTGTATAATCAGCCTTTCTAATTTTCTTCTAATAACGTTTGGTCATATCCTGGGTGCTACAGACTTTTCAAGTGCGATTTCCGGTTTTGGTTCTAAGCTAAACGCATGGAATAAAAAATACCCTCCGATACCCACGATAACGATAATGATAATGATAATGATATTAATAAACATATGGAACCAAACTCCATACCATTCCTCGTTTTCCGAAGGGATCACCTGCGGTTCACGTCGGGAATCATTTGCGGTCCGGGATACTCACGGAATTTGAGGTCCAATTTGAGAATCATTTCCGGTCTGGATTTCTGTATCCTTGTCCGGCTTTGTAGAACTTGCATTCTGAACTAAACTTAGTATGAAATGAAAGTGATGTTAATGTTTCTCTTGTATTAGAATTCCTGGGTTTAGTAGTTCAGATGAAGCAATAGCAGCAGAAAAAGTTCTGAACTGTTTTGATCAGAGCGACACCGAGGGAATGAGAACCTGCACATCTCAATCACGTCCCTTTTTTATTAAACATATTTGCCATTGTTTGCCCCATAAGCACTTTTCACGTTCTTAGACAATGAGGTTAATGAACTCGCATTGCAATCTAGTCAAAACTCCAACGAACTGACCCCTCATGATTCCAATCTCTGTAAGCCTACCCTCTCTTAAATAGGCTTTTTCCTCACGCTTCCCCGTGAACCTGAAACACAGATTCTTCATAGATGTCTTTACCCGTAGCCTGAAAAAGGCAGAGCACAGAGCGTATGTTGAGTATGTTAGCAAGCTTTGTTTTAAAGGTGATCTTCATTTTAGATTGTCAAGTTATCTCGCAGTCTGCGTGTCCTTGGGGATGTGGGAGGCAGAGGATTGACGGAAAGAAAGCCTGTTCAAAACATCAGTGACTTTGGTAAGACGGACACACAGCAGAGTGTTGATCCAGTATCGAGTGTCAAAGATCAAACAGAACGACAGAATCAAGAGGTTCTCGGCGGATCATGAAGATGAGTTGGAAGAACGCGGACTCATTTAGCCCTGTTATAATCCATGTGCTTTTACTTTTAGAAGCAAATGCGTTTTGGCCAAGTAAGATGATTGAGCATTATGATAACAAGGTAAGGACTGCTGTTAGAACTGGCCTTTTTGATTGTACGGTGGGATTCGAAATTTCTTCAGAGAAATCTCCGAAGGCTATTGAGTCGCTGTAAACCGACTCTCAAGTGGCTTCGATACAGTGCATGTGTAGTCTTTACCCATATGACACTGTTCGTCACAATAAGATTATCAAATGCTCCACGGATGTCATTTCATTACGCTTGGGGGAAAGACATTATTTGTGTTTGTGGCTTTTTACCTGTGGATACCAAGGAAGAAAGGATAATGTCTTTTAAAACTCTGCCTCAGGGAAGCGGAAAATTTAGGAGAAGCAGTGAGTGAAAACCTTTGTGATGTGATAGTACCAGGGAATTTAGACGTCACAACGCCTGAAATAACTCAGTTGTCTGCATCAACAATGAAC
This sequence comes from Platygyra sinensis, assembly GCA_019787425.1. Lineage (NCBI taxonomy): Eukaryota > Metazoa > Cnidaria > Anthozoa > Scleractinia > Merulinidae > Platygyra > Platygyra sinensis. The sequence goes on from JAHPZR010017778.1 coordinate 2,173, forward strand.
GCAAAACAAACTCGTGTTACTGGACTGGCTGAAATGCTTGTTCACGAAACTTTTAGTGTGCAAGATCTTTCACCCAAAAAAAGTCTCGGGGATGGAAGCGGAATAATGAATAATGAATAACGACTTGAAAAACGAAATGAATAAGGAATATTTAGGGTTTGGATGTTCAGAATAAAGAATTATTTGGTTTCCGTAAAAGAATAAATAACAGTTATTCCATGAGCCCGCGTTGGATATGAAGTGATAAAATAACCAACGAGCGCGTAGCGCGAGTTGGTTATAATGACTTCATATCCAACAAGGGCGAATGGAATAATTGTTTTAGAAAATTCTGAAACCGGGTTTTGCCGCCGATTTTTCAAGTATTTCCACAATTTTACAAAGCGAAAAATTTTAAACTTGGCGCACTATTTTCCATATGACGTAAAACTCAGACTATTTAACAATTATCCTGCGAAATCGCGCGGAATACTTAGCCGACGAGGCCTACGGCCTCGTCGGCTAAGTATCAGACGATATTCCGCGAGATTTCGCAGGATAATTGTTTTATTATTCAACAAATTGATAACTAAATTGATTTCCAAGCTCGTAACATTTTTAAACCTTTCTGTCGACATTTTTGCACTTCACTTTTTCTTCCCGCGTACGAAGCTACGCATATCGCCGGATATCTGTTACTTACGGATGACAAATATCGAGAGCATCATGACCATATTTGGATAGTGTTATAATTTGTTGAATAATAATGGCTCATAGTCGGAGTTTTTTAGCCAATCAAAAAGCTAGAAATGCAATAGTCGGAGCTGAGAATTTACCAATGAATAATAAACCGTGTCCGACTTAACAACAACCTTTGATAGGTGGCTACGCCATATGTTGTGTTACGATTGTCCATGGTGGCCATTTTCACACGTTTTCGAAGATTTGGACCGATTCTTCGAAGATTTCTGATGACTCTCCGAATATAATCGCCCGAAGGTTTTACGAACATATCAAAATGTTTCCTAAACTTTTCCTAAGAGATTCGCATATTTCTGAATTAACCTTGCCGACGACCTCAGAGGCGGGACTTTCCGAACAATGATATTGACTAGACCCTGCCTCTTCTTCAGGCGCTTCGATTTCAGTCGCAAAGCAGGTGAAGCAGGCGAGCTGGAAGCACGAGAAACTGGGAACCAGCACGCGAGGGATCACGGGAAGGAGAAAGAAGAGAGGCGAAACATCCTTTCCCCTTCCCTTCCTCCCTTGCGCGCCCACCACTTTGGCAGCGAGAGAGGAACGTCTGGGAACGAGGCACGACCGATCACAGTTTTCGCGCTCGTTTTGCTGATGAAATTCAGCGCGCGCACAAGGATTTCAAAACAACAAACATGCCGTCAATAGAGCGATCATTTTATTTACTCAACAGCCACACTATCTGTACTATTTTTCTCTATAACTGAACGTAGCGTGTTAATGGCTTTAGTCTTTTATTACAAAGGTATGTTAGAAAAGGTAATGATGCAAAGAACTCAGCAATCCTCAGCTTTTCTTTGTTACCGGAACCCAGTTAGATGCGGTGCATGCGCAATTGCTCGAACAATTGAGACCGATTGCTTTTGTCTTGCCGATTTCTAACGATCCAGTCGTTAGAATTTCAAGAAATTTGGCAAAAAATAGTTCAGAAATCACGTGAATGATCTATCAGAAAAAAATCTCAATTTTGACATAGCGAATTTTTAACGATTTACGGCGAATTACGAAAATCGTCATGTCGAAATTTTATTAGAACAGTGTTGACAGAAGAGATTTAATGTCAATTCGTGGTTAGACTACGAGTAGTCGGTTTTTGTTCCTGAAATCCTCCGCGCGCGGACCTCAGTTAATGTTATGCAAATTAGGGAAAGAAACAAGGAGCTTGCTACTCGATAGCTCTAATTAAACGCAAGGAATACGCTAGGAAAAGAAAGAGACTGCTCGCAGTCTAATCCGTGGTGGGCAAATGATGAAACTAATCTGACCATTGGATTTTTTTGAATAATCAAAAACCATGTTTTAAGTCTTGTTTTAAACCACCCCTGTTGTCATGGCAACAGCACACACCTTAGCCAAAATGCGAGGATAAACCCTTCTGTGGTTAACCGCTTAACTCTCGCAAAAAACGGCCTCCAAAGCATAGTTTAAAAGTAATGGTGAATTAGGCATAGGCACTTGAATACTGAGTTCGGCCACCTTAAGTTAAGGGATCGGAACAAACGTTTATCAAACCAGTGCTGTCATCGATACCATATTTTTAAAATAACAATTTGTCATATTGCCAATAAAACTTTTGAACAATGAGCGCGCGCGTATGGAACGCCAACGCTGTCTTACGTCAACCTCTTTAATTATATGCGGTGCGTTTTACGTTATATGCGGTGCATTTTATGTTATATGCGGTGTCTTTCATATTATATGCACTGCTTTTCTTATTATATGCGGTCCTTTTGTCATTACACAGGACGAAATGCCAAGATTCCGCAGACTGAAATTTTGCGGAAACACGTGACAACGTTGCGGAAACATAACGGCTAACATGTGTTTCCGGTAGCGGATTCATGTCGTTTATTCATGTTTCCGCGGCTGCGGTTACGACGGAACCGGACCACTTTTTCTATGTTTCCGTCGGGTTTCCTTGAAGGAAACGTATGTTTCCGCTAGCGTATTTTCGTGAAAACGCTTGCGGATACACGAAGTAATGCTACGGAAACGAGTTTGTTCATAGGTTTCCGCCAATGAAATCGAACCTTAAATATTGGCACTAAAACGCGTTTCCGCATCGGAAACCTCAAATTTCAAGATAATTTGATAGTTTAAATCGTTCATTTTCGTATTTCGGTAGTTTCCTTTTAGTTGTATTTCTTGTTTTAATTTTTGCCGTGCAGATGCTTTTCATATTGTATTTGCATTGCTTTGTGAAGGGGAACTCGTGCAGTACTAGTGTTGTTAGTTCTGGTGAATGCATGCCCTTTCTAATTCTAGGGGGAACTGCGCGTTGCTTTTCTCTGCGCAATCTTACTTTTTTGTCTGCTTTACTGCCAGGGAAAAAATAGGGAGTCCGGCTCTACTATGGTCTACACTAAATCAAAACAAAATACTGTATTTCCTCTTTAAGTCTAAATTTATTCTCAATAACGGCCACAGACAATAACATAGCACACTCAAAATTGACCTACAGTAACTTGTTCGATTAATTATTATAAAAAGTGAAGTATCCCGGTGGCGTGAATGATCAACAGAAGAAACGATTACTTCGACATGAATGCTTTCCTATTAAAAAGAAACAGAAAACAGCTTTGCAAATATTGCCTGGAGCTAAGAGAGATATCTCAAATACGTATAATCTAAAAAGTTTCAGCTAACGTCATCAATTAGTACGAATTGCCCAGCTCGGGCCACCATTTGGGCGGGGTCGAGTTGACACTTCGTCACTTCGCCGAACACATGCAGTGGTTCTTCTTTGCTTCTCGCTCAGACCTTTCAGATGGTCTTCATCAAGTTTAGCCTTAATGTTCCTCAGCTTACTTCTTTCCCACTGTAGCTTTTTTATTTTTCTTGGCTTTGGGCCATTTGTTGTTGTTGTTGTTGTTGTCTCTCCTTCGCTGTCCTCTGAAGACATGTAATGTAATGCCTGCGGAGAACAAAGAATCTCCCGCGCCTTTTCTTTGTCAGCGTCCGAAAGGATAGTGGTTGACCTTTCCAGTGTCCGGAGGCGTCTTGAAAGTTTCTAAATTAATAACCAAAAAGGAGAAAAATCATCAGGAACGTGCTTCAATTAATCCAAACAGCAGTAAAATACAAAGCAATGTATGGAAATGCTTGGCTACCCCCAATTTTCTTTTAGGGATGCAAAAAGAACTTGCTAAGTCCTGCTTTCTCTGCATAATTTTAGCGAATTACGTACGCTGTATCTAAATGCCAGGCAGCCAGGCAAGGTCTTTAATGGACTAAATGCGCGGCAGTCAGAAATTTTCAAAGAATTTCCACTGAAATATTATTTCAAACTTCTTGAAGGCATTTGACGTCTCTTTAGAAATGCAGAGCAATTCCAAAAATTATGTTAGTGTGCAAGATGACGAAAAAACCGAGCTTGTGCTATGAAATCGGCATGTGCTTGATACTTGGAAAATTTACGCTTACATCGGCGGTTAGAGATACCGTATTTATCGAACTCCTACAGAAAGCTTTTTTTGAACCTAATGAGAAGAAGCGATGTTTGTTTAGATGAATAGCCAAGCAATTCTAAAAATTATTATAGATTTGTAGTGGACGAATTCTGCAAGCTTGTGCATACCATAAGATCGCAATGGTCTTTATCCGACTGCCGGTCACGGTTTAGATCTCAAATAGACTAAATGCCCGGAGGTCAAAATTGTTCACTGATTTCCCACAGAAAGCCTCGTCGAAAAGTGTTGAGAGCATTTGATGTTTGTTCGGAAATACAATGCAATTTTAAAAGTTTTTTGGGCTATTTCCCCAAGCTTTGCCACGTTCTCGCCTTTCTTGCGTGATCACACTGCCGGTCACGGTCTCAAGTAGACAAAATGCCCAGCAGTCAAAGAGTTCGGAGAATTCCTGATCAAATCCAAAATAAATTTTTACAATCACTTTGCACTTCTTAACAAATATCAAATATACTCTCAATACGTTTCGACGAGGCTTTGTGAATGAATTCGGTGAACAATTTTGACTGCCGGGCATTTAGTCTACTTGAGACCGTGGCCGGCAGTCATTGTAATTTTATGGTATGCACAAGCTTGCAGAAATTCGTCCACCACAAATCTATAATAATTTTTAGAATTGCTTGGCTATTCCAAATAAGTATCTCATCTTCTCATTAGGTACAAAAGAAGCTTTCTCTAACAAGGTTAAAATGATTTAACTTACTAAAATGATCCAACTGGCTAAAATGGTCCAACCAGTTAAAATGATTCAATTTGAATTGCTAAAATGGTCAAACTGCCTAGAATGATCCCACTGGCTAAAATGGTCTGACAGGTTAAAATGATTTAACTTGCTAAAATGATCCAACCGGCTAAAATGGTCTAACCGGTTAAAATGGTCAAACTGGGTAAAATGGTCTGACTGGCTAAAATGAACCAACTGGCTAAAATGGCCTGACTGGTTAAAATGGTTCAACTTGCTAAAATGATCCAACTGGCTAAAATGGCCTGACAGGTTAAAATGATTTAACTTGCTAAAATGATCCAACTGGCTAAAATGGTCCAACCAGTTAAAATGATTCAACTTGAATTGTTAAAATGGTCAAACTGCCAAGAATGATCCAACTGGCTAAAATGGTCTGACAGG
>JAHPZR010017778.1:20000-35103 GCA_019787425.1 Platygyra sinensis
GAGTAAGTTACCCGTCCATTTGAGTCTTTGTCTTTATCATGTGCTGTTACATTAATCACTGTATGTCCTATGGGCACATTCTCTAACATCTCGGCAGAATATGAGTTTTTGGTGAAAACTGGACAGTTGTCATTGATGTCCTCGACGTAAATAATAACCACAGCTGACTTGCTTGACTTCCATTGACTGGAATTTGAGTCCACAGCATCAATGGTTAAATTGTATTTGGACATGGTTTCCCGGTCGAGTTGTCTCTGTAAAATGACCACACCTTCATCGGTGACACTAAAAGTATTGTTGATGTTGCCTTTGGAAATGTTGAAAGAAGTGTGTGAGTGTTGCATGGAATCTCGATCAGTGGTGGACAGACACACGATCTGTGTTCCTATTGTAGAGGCTTCAGATACGTTCACCTGAAGGTATCTGTCAACAAATTCAGGAGAATTGTCATTGGCGTCCGTAATAGCTATGTTAACTAAAGTAACAGCCATTCTTGGTGGATGTCCACTATCACGGGCTTCGACCAAAATCGCGTAGTTTTCAGCAGTTTCATAGTCGAGCACGCCATTTGTGTAGATTTCCCCAGTTGAAGTGTTAATCCAAAATTTATCGCGATCACGAAGTCTTGGAATTGAATAAGATATGTGGGCATTGTCGTAAGAATCTCTGTCACTAGCTTTGACGTTTCCTACAAAGTACCTCTCGGTGACACTTTCTGGGACGGTGAACGAATAGTTCAACTTTTGAAACACTGGACTGTTGTCGTTGACATCAACAACATTAATTATAACAATGGCTGGAACATGTGATTGGGGTACAGTGGCTCCAATGTTTCCTGCAACAATCGTCAAGTTGTAAAACTCAATTGTTTCCCTATCGAGCTGTTTCTGTAAAACGACCACGCCTTCAGCAGTGACCTTAAAAGAGTTGTCCACGTTGCCATTTTCAATTGAATAGGTAATCTCTGAGTATCGCATGGAATCTGGATCTGTGGCAGACAGACACACAATATTTGTTCCTAAGACAGACGCCTCAGAAATATTGACTGTAAAATTCCGTTGAACAAACTCTGGAATGTTGTCATTGACATCAGTAGCAGTTATGGTAACCAAAGCTGTTGATATTCTGGATGGATTACCAGTATCGTTAGCTGTTACCAAAATAACATAGTTCTCAACAGTTTCCGTATCAAGCTCGGTATCAGTAAAGATATCGCCAGTTGATGAGTTAATAACAAATTTATCGTAGTTGCCAACGCTTGAAATTGAATAATGGATGTTGTCATTATCGTAAGAATCTTTATCACTGGCGCGAACATTTCCCACAAAATGACCAGTAGTAACATTTTCTTGCACGGAAAACAAAAAACTTGCTTGACTAAATTCCGGGCTGTTATCATTGTAGTCGACAACTTGAATTGAAATGTTTGCACCTGAACTAAATTCTCCGTCAGAAGCCTGTACATGAAGCTCGTAAAGCTTCTGTGTTTCGTAATCCAAAGACTTCAGGAGTACAATAGTGCCATTTTCTGGATCGATACTAAAAGTGCCATCAGCATTGCCGCCAGTAATGTTGTAAAAGATACTAGAGTCGTTTCCTGAGTCCTTATCCGTTGCAAACACTTGAATGACAGGTTCGCCAACCAAAGCCGTTTCTGAGATGCGTCTTTGATAAAATTGTGGATTAAAAACAGGAGGAAATTCATTTACGTCCATTACTGTTATAACTAACTTAGTGGTCGTTCGAAACTTTCCATCCGTTGCTTGGATACATAGAACCACCTCACTTCTGGTTTCGTGATCCAGATTTCCAGTGACAGTGACGTTCCCAGATGAAGCATCAACGAAAAAGTTTTCATCACACTCTCTAGACAGTAAAGTGTATGTTATTCTAGAGTTGTTCTCGGAATCTTCGTCAGTGGCTTTAGCTTGGAATAAAACAGTTCCATTTGCTACGTTTTCCTCAACAGCGACATCATAACTTCTGTAATTGGGATTTAAAAAGTAACTTTTCAGAGCCTTTGTAGACTAAAAGAAGACGCTAATTACCTACCTTGATATGAAGCTACCAAGTATTTACAGCTTGATAAACTGATGCAAAGACGGTGAGCGTCAATTTCTCTACAATTTTCAGACCACATAGACTCTCGCAGGATAAGAATTTTTAACTAAAAGGGAGGAGTTAGTATTTTTTTCTTTTTTGCTGTTTCCTTCTGAAAAACTCTGCCTTCTAAATTTGTTGTTTTGTGGTCATGTCACGTCATGAAGTATATAATTCCTTTGACTTTCTTCATGGGCGTGTTTTCGTCTTCGAACTATAGGGGCCACCTATAATAATTTGAATATTAGAAAACAATCCTAAAAAAATACTCGTGCTGATTGGTTAAAAATCGTGTTCCTATAAAACAATTAGATTATGAGCTCGACATTTCTCGCTTCTCGGGCAAATATTTGTGTTAAGAACATCGAATTTCCAAGGGGCAACTATCAGACCGATAGTTCCGAGACTTAATTGTTCCCCACTAAATTTTCTTCCGCGAGCTAGTTCAAAAATCGATTGAACTATTTTCAACTTTTCGAAATGAAAGCCGTGAAAGCCAAATGTAAAACTTGACTAAGGAAACAGACAAAACCCCATTAATACAATTTTAATCGTTTATTTTCTACAAACCCGCTTGTTTACAGAAAAAAATTCACGGACTACTATTCATCCGGGTATTTTACGCGGACGGGCTTTATGAGCTGTAGTGTCTCTCCGCGGATGAACACTATCGAGTCGCGCGATCAATTTAAACCAATAAGAATTGGATAAAATTTAGTGGTGAACTATCACGCATAGAATGCGAGAGCGAGTAATCTTATCGTTTTAGTATAAATCTAACGGTCGTTCAAAACTTTATCTAAATCCTCTACACAAGCGCACCCTGTTACGCTACTCACTATCTATCATCGATTAACCATTACATAGTTCACCACTAAATCTTCTCCGATTCTTATTGCAATTGCCTTAAATTGATCACGTGACGTGAAAGTGTTCATCCGGCGGAGAGACACTATCAGCCCATAGAACTCTCCGCGGAAATAGCCGGATAGATAGAAGTCGTCCGTGAAAATTTTTTCTGTAAACGAGCGGGTTTGTAGAAAGTAAACAAACGAACGGGGGTTTCATCTGTTTTCTTTTTCATATTTTACATTCGGCTGTCCCGGCTTTCACCTCAAAACTTTGAAAATATTTCAATTGATTTTTGAACTAGCGCGCGGAAGAAAATTTAGTGGTGAACCATAAAGAGAATAGAGTGTTTAATTATGTCTCGAAACTATCGGTCGCATAACTGCCCCTTGGAAATTTGATGTTATTCAAACTAGCATATTTGCCCGAGAAGCCAACTATTTGTTTTAAGAATATCAAATTTCCGCGGGGCAACTATCAGCCGATAGTTCCTTGACAGAAACACTCTATTGTTTAAATAGACAGTGAGAACAGAGAACAGCATTCGTGATAGAACGCTAGTAGATTTATACGCAAAACTATCACGCATAGGAATCGAGAGCGAATGATCTAATTGATTTAGTATAAATCTACTAGTCGCTCAAACCTTTATCTAAATCCTTTTAACAGACACCTCGAAAACGCCAAGAAGCGGCCTCTAGCGTACACTCGATAGAAACAAGGTACGTGTTTTCCTTTTCTTAAATTATGATAATGATAATGACAATGACAATGACAATGACAATGATACTGATACTGACTCTGATAATTAATGATAATAATGATAACGATAACGATGACGATAACGATAATGATAATGTAATGGTAATGGTAATGGTAATGGTAATGGTAATGGTAATGGTAATGGCTAGTGTCCTAGTCGAGCCTGCCCACACGTAGGTTGAAGCCGCCCACACAGGAAGTCGAATTTGCCCACACGGTCGAAGTTGCCCACATGAGAGGTCGAATATGCCCACTTGCCGGGTTGAACCTGCCCACATGGTCGAAAGTGCCCACATTTAAGGTTGAATGTGCCCACATTGTGCGAGTGGTTGTTCTTAATAGTTTCTTGGATTGACATAATGTATGTGGAATTGAATGATATTTAGGCTAGGTATAATTCTTGGATTGGTTTTTGATATTTTGCTCTTGAAATTTTTTTATACAGTCTTTTTTTGAGTTTTTTTTTTCAATATGAAATGTTTTTTAGGTTTTTAAGATTTTGGCCAAAATTCCCAAGCACCCCTAATGAAAAAAAAAGTTATTGAAACAACTTGAAAATTACACACAATATAGTCCAACAGTTGATCTTTCTTTTGATTAGGTAAGCAAAAAGTTTGGGCTTGATGAACATGTCTTAAGCAAGCACAATTTCCAAGGCACCTATACACTTTGAAAAATTGTAAACATTCGAAAGTGTCTCGAAGACTTTCTTTTGCTTCGTTAATTGTAAACGATCCTTGGTAAGCTTTTCTGAACTTTTCTGTATGTCCATTTTGGTCTAAAAGTGTCTAAAAGACTTTGTTACTTAGTTTATAGCTAGAAGAACTATTTTCGCGATAAACTAAGTAAAAGAAAGTCTTTTAGACACTTTGAAAGTTTCGACCAAACTGCCCATGCTTCCCCTGTGCAAAAAATGTTTTTATCTAAGTTTATTTCTTTTTTGCTTTCTTTTGGGTTGTTTTTTTTCATGTGCCACTTGCTACATATTTCAAAAATAGCTATTTTGTAAGGGGAAAAAAATTGCCCCGCGTAGGTCTCGAGCCCGGGATGTAGGAAGCCGAGATGGCGTAATCTACCATTTCGCCATCTCAGCACCACTACGTTTCATGCCATAATTTTAGGTACAAACCAATAACTTCCCGGAAGTTGGCGTCTTTTTGATAAAAATACACACTGAAGCAGGCAATAATAGTGTCTGCAACTTTATTTGTTGTCTGCAGGTTTCCTGGCTCCCTTAGAATTGTATATGCACATTGAAAGTACGACTTTGACCTGACCTGTCACAAAGGAAATTCCAGTGCATACTAGCTTACTTCCCCTTTCCCAAGAGCTTCGAACTAGTGAGTACAAGTTTTTTGAGCTCCTTGATTTTTGTTAATTGTCACCCTCAAAGCACTGAGCAAGAGGAATCAAACTATCGGAAGAGTTGTCTAGGGTGCTCAGGCAGCTGCCTTGAACATTTTCTTCCTGTGGAATGCGATTGCGTCAGCACAATCTTTTGTCAAAGTGTAAGGGCTCCCTTTTGACCATTATGTTATTTTAGGACCTCGTCATGAGGACTTTAGGACCTTTTATTGATGTTTTGATGTTATGTTATACTTGTTCATGTTGCGAGAAATCGTTTGGTGTTGATTTTTTTGAAATCGGTTCCTTCGTTAATTAGTTAAGATGTCATTTGTGTTGAAACTTTACATGTTAATAATTTTTCAAAGTCTTGACCATTTGGCCAGTTATTTAACGCGTCTAATAGCCCTTGACATACATGTAGGCCATGTGTATTCCAAATTTTGTTTCAATTGATAAAATCCTCGCAGAGTTATTAACGTCTAAAGTTTTCCACAAAATTACCCTAGTGTGCTTTAAAGCCCTGGTTTTTACGCCAAAAGGAGGCTCAACTTTGACTGCATGTAACTCTTAGAGGATATTACACCAGTGTTTAAAATGTAGTTAACAATTATTCCATGAGCGCGCGTTGGATATGAGATGGTAAATAGCCAACGAGGTCTCGAGGGCCGAGTTGGCTATAACCATCTCATATCCAACAAGCGCTCATGGAATAATTGTGTCCGCCATTTTGTAAAAAAACTTTACCCGTTAATAACTCTGCGAGGATTTTATCGTTTGCGACAACTTTTGGCATGCACGTAGCCCTTGTTGAGGCCAAGGTCGATTAATAATAAACTGGTGAAATGGTTAAGACCTGGCAGAGTTATTAAGGTGCAAAGTTTCGACACAAATGACGTCATAACTAAATAACAAAGGAACCGATTTCAAAAAAAAACACCAAACGGTTCCTCACAACATGAACAAGCATGATGTAACATCAACATCAATAAAGAGGTCCTCAAGCCTTAATGGCGAGTTCCTCAAATACAATAGTGGTCAGAGAGCACCCTTAACTCTGACCAGAGCTTGCGCAGAAGTAAACGTTTTCTACGGGAAGAAAATGTACTAGGCAGCTGCTCGAGCACCTTAGACAACTCTTCCGACAGTTGGACTGCCTCTGCACAGTGTTTTAAGGGTGCCAAATAGCAAAAAACACGGAGCTGAAAAGACGTGTACTTACCCCTGGAAAGCTTGCTTGAAAGGCAACTTCATGATGTGTTCACTGAAATATACCTCAAAAAGGGTAATTGAAAAAATAATCGTAAAAAATTCCCACATTGACCACTTTGAACAGAATTTTCACCAAAAGAAAGACAAAGACCTCTAATATAAAACCCCGTAAAAATATTATGTTTGGTTACTATTTATTACATTTTAGCCTCCGCCATTTTGGTCGAAAATGACCACACTAAATAGGTCCGCAATGCGTACTTCTCCGGTACTTAAGTAACGCTAAAAGATTCCGATATTGACCAATTTGGGCAGGATCTTCACCAAAAGAGAGGCAAAGACCTCTGCTATAAAACTGTTTAAAAACCCCGGGCAAAAAGCAGTAATTCCAGTCACTTTCTTGTTATAGCGGAGCTCCGGCAGCCCGAAGGGCCGCCAAGCGGAGTCCCATACCCATATAGGAAAGAAAAGGAAACCCATGAGTTGATTTTCTCATGGTTATCATGGCTAGCGGCATTGCTCGCGGGCGTGCACGACGACGACGGAGTCGCGCAACATGGCGGCCATACTCCATATAATAGGTTGTCAGAGATATGCAGCCTTGATTTACCGTGTAAAGGTCCGGATACACGGTGCAATATTGCGCGCAATGGCTGAATTGCATCGTGTATCCACCCCAAACTTTCTTGCGCGCAATATTGCAGCAGTAGAATCTCGTCCTACTTCTGCAACATCGCGCGCAACAAATTTCGTGTATCCACCATCTGCAGCATTTCGTGCAATAGTGTGACGCAAATTTCAGTGTTCAGCCAATCAAATCTCACATTCAAATTTAACCGCTGACCTAATTATCGCCCGTGGTACGTTTCACGTAAAAAGATGGTTTGGACTGCAGAGGAGGAAAGTTCATTAGTTGACTATTACAGAGGTAAGTAATCTTTTTTCCTAAGCTTTACCTGTGGTTCGGTATCCAAACGTTTTGTTCTGGATATTTTCATTCACTTCTTTTATCAGCTATCCAGCCTCTTACCCAAACACGGCGATTTCTTCTTTTAATGCCAGCTTTCTCCTCGCCATCTAAGAGCACCAACGCAAGAACTCCTAAAGCTTTTGTTTTGCTAAGCGACGCCATTTTGGATTGCGTGATGTAAACATCATCGCATGAGAGCTTGGTAACCGCTGATCAAGTATTGCGCGTAATGTTGCACGAAATGTTGTGACCGTGTAGCCACGTCGAGTGACGGATGTTGCGCGCAATATTGCGCACAATGTGTCACCGTGTATCCGGGCCCAGGGCGGGGCAGAAGACTCCTGAGATTTTCGTATATGGATCATCCAACGAAAAGTGACGTCACATCCGGTGTAAACTGCGCCGCGCAGCTCGCTTCACAAAGCGAAAAAATGGCCTTTTCGATTTGCCAAGATTTTCTTCCATTTGCAAACCATCAGGTTCGTTTCCTTTCAAACTGAGGGTAGAAAGATGTTGCAGGCACATTTCTTCGACTTTAAAAGCAAAACTTTCGGCAAAAGACAACAGTTCATTATTGTTTTGAAGGAAAATAACTGAGAGCCTTCTGTCATCGAATGGCGGATTTTACAAGTTTGCGAAAGGGGTGTCACGAAAACTCAGACCCCGAAAACTCAGACCTCAGACCTCAGACCCCGAAAACTCAGACCCCGAAAACTCAGACCCCTCAATTTTGTCGAAAAAAAAAGATTTTCATTTTTTCGAAAAAGACTTACATTGTAAATTTGTCTCAACTGTTATCGCCCGGTGTTTTATGGTCACGCAATGTTCAGAGGCAACCGCCAGAAAGAAGCGATATATTTATCTTCTCCGGTTTATCGCTGTGGCGTCGATTAAACAGTGAAAAGCTTACAAGGTTTAAAACATCAGCCGACACTTTGATAACATTTGCTGGTGAACATTGACCGAAGAAATAGAAGACACAGAGTCATAATGTACGTTGTTCAAATTGAAGTCAGTTTTGTATCCACTGAACGCGACAGCGATAAACCGGAGAAGGTAAATATCTCGATTCTTTCTGGCTGTTTTCGCTTATGAACACTTTGTGACCATAAAACATCTTAGGTGATAAGATTGAAGCTAGTTTAAACCTTTTTTCTTTATTATTTCCTAGGGTCTGAGTTTTCGTGATCACGAAAACTCAGACCCCGAAAACTCAGACCCCGAAAACTCAGACCTCGAAAACTCAGGCCCGTCAACACTCTTTTAAAACTGAGTTTTCGTGACACCCTATAATGTTAGGAATAACGTGGACGAAGTATTGCTGGCCACAGTTTTCACTGTGTACAACGGGAACATATTTAACAGAAGCCGTTTAGTTCTAAAAGTCGTTGTTAGTGAACACTCAGTTGAAGCTCAGTATCCACGTGCGTGTGGTGGAAACAACAAGATGAATCGTATACTCCTGGTTAGTATCCTACTTCCATATCTCTTGTGGAACACTGTTTCTCTGTAAGAAATAGTCAATGTTGCGAGTTGGAATTGATTGTAAATGCGCTTTTTGGGATATCAGATTTCCCCGAAAAGATCAACAAAGGGGTGAAGCAGTCTATGAGTAGATCTTTGGGCGACGACCAATTCTTCGACCAGTCACCTGTTATAACTCTCCTTCAGTCATACAGTGGTTAATTGTTAATTCCTCTGTATTGTCTTGACAGCAATGCTGGTCCGGGGATCAACCTCTTTGGGCACTTGTTTAGGGTTAGCTCCCAATGGTATGGTGATATTCTTACCCACCCACTGTGACCCTGGAAGGGGGGCACTCCCTTATATGAGCTACATAGGTATGTGTGGCCCAAAGGGTTTGGTGTTCAGCCATTTTAGTCATAAATAGGGTATCGATTTGGCCATTTTGGTCTTAAATAGGGTATGGGCTTTGTTCTCTACTCTTGAACTGGGGTATGTATGTTACTGAGAAGAATCTACTTTTTCATCATTTTTTGATAAGGCCATAATTAAAAGGCCTTCAAAACTTAAGTTTAGGGTAGCTGTGTCAGCCAAAACAGTTGTAAATAGGGTATTAGATTTCTGGTCTGGTCATAAATTAAATAGGGTAAGGAAAATTACAGATTTTGGTAATAAATATGATAAGGGTTTTGGGAAGCAGGCTGCACTCCTCCACCAAATTTTTCTGGGAGTACCCTTGGGGTACTATGAAGTGGTTCATAAATAAATACTGGACAGAATTAAACTCGCGCTTTGTGCTCGCCTTGCTTACCTATAGCCAATTGCAGAAACATGAGAGGACTGGGACAAGTTTTTTTAAATTAGATTGAAAATCTAAACATTTCAACTGAAATGTTACTGAATGAAAAGCTACCCAGCAAGCCAAGTTTAAGAGTTTTCAGTGGAAAATTGTTCAAATTGGAGCCTTGCAAAAGTTGCAAAATTCCATACAAACCCTTACAATTTTGTGGCTTGTCTACCCAATCCACACAAACTCTCTATTTTAGGTCATATTTGAAGAGCTACCATTTTGCCATTTTCCACGGTGACCTCAAAATACTTCTATTCTTGGTAAAGACTTTCAACTTTACATGTAGTTGATCTTTCATTTGCATATATCAGTGTTCTGAAAGCAAATGAAAAACAACGGTAATACCAAACTCTTTCCCAGTCCTGTCAAGTTTCTGCAATTGCCTATGTTCACCTAAAATATGCAAATAATTACCCCTTTTCTGCAGGCTAAATTTGACTATGAGGTCAAGACTTCTTTGAGGTGATAGTTTGAGGCTGTGTCAAAGTATCATCATCTGATGGGAATCTTAAGCTCACAATCCATTTAATATTGTTAAATAGATTTGTACTTAAATTTTCTTCAAACCATGATTTACATGTACCTTACCCTGGGTGCCAGAGGGTTTTTTTTTTGTAGTGAAGCTGCGATTGCGAGGGGCAAAGCCGTGATGGTGATCCTGGCTTCGCTGTTTGACACGCAGGCGCATTTTATGCGCGTATTTTGGGCCCAATATCTTCGACCTGTACTGTACATGTAAATCATGGTTTGAAGAAAATTTATTTATAATTCTATTTAACAATATTATTGGATTGTGAGCTTAAGATTCCCATCAGGTGATAATACATTGATACAGCCTTAAACTATCACCTCGAAGAAGTCTTGACCAATGTAGCTTAGTAGCAACAGGAGCTTTGTTCATTATTTGATCAATGTTTACATGACATCCACTCTCCATCTCATCAAGAAAGAATGAAAATAAAATGGGTGGAGAGATCTCTGCTTAATAAATAAAAGATGTGTAAATGTGTGCATGTGCCATATAATTGAGACATTAATTTTGTTTATCAAACTCATTATAGACCCTATACAGAAATGGCTAGCTTTAAATTATTCTTTTGTTCATATTTAAAATACCCTCACGAACCTTGTTCTGGATAACAAATTCTTTACAATAATTTTTTGTCTCAAAAAACAAGGTTACTGCTCAGGCTATTATGAGAATGAAAGCAAGGCAGCCATTTTTGCAAAGGGTATATCCGATGTAAATTGTAACAATGTGAAATCCTGGCCGACAATTTGCCATTGTTTATATGTACAGTATGTAGGACCATAACAATTTCAAGCACCAAAGAAGATGAGCGGATTATTAATTAAATAAAAATGGGAGAAAAAAACAGCAACAAAAAATAGATATTACCCAAACTCAGTCATGTTAGTAGTCTTAGTGTACCCTAGTGAGTACCTGCAAATAGATAGTGATACAATTATTGCCTGTAGAACTATAAGCCTACCAGCTTTCAAATTGAATATTGGGTTGAGTGTATGACATCATCAGTCACATCATTTGCATATTTTACACATTTTTCAAATGTGAATACATTACATTTATCTCTTGAACTGATGTACATGTAGATATTTGCAAAAGGTGAACAGCATTTTCAATCTTTTGTGGAATTCAATGTGACACATCTAAAAATTCTGACTCGAGGGGTAAAAATTAATCTTGTAATAGAAGCATGTTAAAGCATTGAGTTGAATTTATACTGTCAGCAAAATTTTAGAGTATATTTGAGGGGAATTTAGTGTGTTTATTGAATTGACAGAAGCTGTTTTTGTCATAATGATTGTCTTTGTCATTATCTTCTATATTTTGGGGTTAGAGTGGTTGTTGGCAAAAGCAAAACTGGGAAAATCCTCACTGACCTGTGCTAAGATGTTTTTAGGTTTTAATACCAGACCCCACCAGTTCTGCTGAATACTCCATATAGTGTTCAGTTCAATGTCTCTGACAATGAAGGTCAATTTAAGCAGTTTAACTGTCTTTACAACATAGTGATGTTATTAGTATTAAGTTATATTTTAATATCCTGATACCAGAATCATAGTAATTTACAGCTCAATTTCTACCTCTGCTTTAATTTGTTTAAACCAGTTTTTTTTAGACCACTTTAATTTCATCAAAGGGGAAAGGAATCTGAGAGCAATAATAAATTAGACCAACACATAAAAGGAAATTTGCAATGATTGTTTTCATGGCCTAGTGGAGATGAAGTGGACCAAAAAATCAGAAATCTGAATTCTGAATCTAGGTCTGTCTGTACTGACAAAATTGAAAAAGGATTGTATTGTATTATGGGAGTATTATGGTAAATTATGTTGGGGGATGATATGGAATCCTGGAACCTGTGCTGTTGTAGGGTAGGAATAGGGACTGAGGGGGTGGGTGGTGTGCTTGCAATTCTTTTTAAAGTGGAAACAAACTGGCTTCAAAAATTTTCAGCAGAGGTAAAAATTATACATCATATCTTGTTTGTTGTTGTTGGTATGTTAGAGAAATACCCACAAGAGAAATACTAACTAGGGAAGCACTTAATTTCTCTTAATCCGTTTTCTTCTGAATTTCTCTCGATAAACTACAAGTATTTTTTCTATTAAGATAACATTTTTACACTGGACTTTTTCTCTGAAACCCTTATTAACAAAAAAAAAACTTTTCCTGACCAAAATTATTCTTTCAAAAACTCATTAATAATTCATAAGCACATGACCCTATCAGAGACGTCAAATTGATCACGTGCATGAACCTTTATACCTGGTAAAACATGGTCATTCTGAAAAGCCAGGGAAGGGACTTGATTTCAGTCCCAGGGAAAAGTGGGGTTGAATGCCTAAACAATACAATTATCGCTGAATTTTTAATGAGAACGACTACCATGATCTTTATATAAAGATCACACGTAATCTTTATATAAAGATCTCAATCAATTACATTAAAAATTCATGTATAATGATAATCACACATTAACAACCAACATAACAGGCGTACAAATAGTTCACCCACCGTTCACAATATTTATTTCATTTCCCTGGATAATATTTTACAATACAAAGATACACATGGTTTTACTTTGTTGCAAAATTAAACGTGCAGTTGTGAAACACTGACTTAGACATCTCTATATGAAATACTTCACTGGGCATTGGCATGTTACATAATTCTTCATCCCTAACTTCGTAATTCAAATCTAAGTCGGGAACATCCACTACATCCACTACATCACGAGGTGGCCCCAATAAATCGCTCACATTCCGTTCTTGCTCAACACTTTTCTTTTGGTATCGAAACAGTGCATTAGAACGGTGTCCAGTGCGCTTGTCAACCAAAGATTCAAAGACTCCGGTGTCATATTGACAATGTTCGTGTCCAAAGCTTGAACTTTATCGAGTTCCACGTGGAAGCCTGCTTCTTCCTTGCTTGGGTCTTTATTCTTTCTTGAAGCTTGCCACTCGACAAAAATTTTCAACGACCATTTAGTTACATATCGTGTGGATCTAGGAACAGATTTTTCTAGAAATTTTCTTTCTTCCTCCTCACTTTTAGAATTTCTAAAAGCTCTTTTTGGAGGCATTACAAATGACCACGACTCTTCTAAGGAAATAATGAGGACTGAGGCAAAAAGCTTCGACTCAAAAAGCTCTCGACGAAAACAACAGAATTTTTGTCGATTGAAATGCACGCGTTTTCTCGGGTTTTTGAAGCCGCACAACAATTCGCATGCACGTGTTTTCTCGGGTTTTTGAAACAGTAGAAAAATTCGCGTGCACGTGTTTTCTCGGGTTTTTGAAACAGTAGAAAAATTCGCAGGTAGGTGTTATCGCGGATTTTTGAAGCCGTTCAAAACACTCGCAGCACGTGTTTTATCGGGTTTAAAAACACTCGGCTACGCCTCGTGTTTTTAAACCCGATAAAACACTGCTGCTCGTGTTTTAAACAGTACTTTACAATAACTGCAGAAATTCTCACACCCTCATTATGGCTAATTTTCATTGTCAATAAGCAGACAGCTACATGAATTATAATTGATTTTAAGCAGGGCATCAACAAGCGAGAGCAGACAATAATGTGTTAAAAACAAAAACAAATTGACATTATTTTTATTTTTTCATGTATCCAGTTATTGGCATTGAATTTTGTCATCACTTGTTGATACACAGCTACTTTGACAATGTTCTGATAAAGTTAATGATCAATAACAGGACAGATGGATGAAATACTGATATCAATTTGTTAAACCGATAAAGATATGGTTGTTAGTCTTTTGTGACTGATGGAGTCATTGAACTGGTAACATAATTTTTAAATATTTTTTTGTCTGTCTTAGGTGGTTACAGTACATGCTGGCATATACACCCCCACACCGGCATGCAATGCTATGATTTGGATAATGCAACCTGCTTCTCCCATCTTTAACATAGATTTTAAGAGTATCAGTGGACCTGTCCAAATGTGATTTCTCTACTGGTAATGGAAATTATTGCAATAAAGATATGAAGCCACTCTTGCATGATAATCATTTCTTCCTTGACAGTAAAGACTTGCAACCTGACCAAAAGTTGCATACTGTAAGAGATTTGCATACTTAGTCAAATATCAAATGGAAAGCTTTTAAAGTACACCAGTTTGTATTATTTTTGTATTTATTGCTCCTCACTTCCTCACTTAAAAATACATTTGGTATATTGTTGTACTGATAAGAATATAATTTGGAAAGTTTATGGGAAGTGTTTCCATATAAAAAATATCCAGCTCAGATGCAGTAACAATATTCTCCTTTCTGTGGTGTTTCAGTCTATGTGATCAAGTGAGAATTCTGTTGACCTACATGAGTTAAAAAATGTAGGAGCTGTTCGGTAAAAATAATTTGTTGAGTGTTTTTATCTGAGTGTTCATTTTCCCTTGAACAAATATATTTTCCTAATGAGCAGTTCCTTCAAACCATTTTATTAATGGGTTATTTATTTTCTTTTCCTTTTTGGGTTGAGAATTCCAGTAAAAAGATCACAAGGTACAAAGGAAGGATCCCCTTATTTTTTCTCAGGAGAGTAGATGAGAGATTTTCAACAACATTTTAGAACCAGATGAAGGGAAGTCCCTAAACAACAGATTTCCCTACCCTTCCATGCACTTCATGAAACTTGTCAGAATTCCCTTACCCTTTCATAGTTAAACCTGAAACCAGAAAAAGGTACCTGTTAGGCTTTTGAAAGGGTGAATCCCCATCAGGGAGTCCTCCCACATACACAAGTCAGGAACTCTTGACAACTGATGAAGCCAGCCTTTAGACAGGTCTGAGGCAGCAGCTTCAATTTTTGAGTACAAACTTGTTGCTCTCTGTCAACTTAAGTTCGGAACTTTTTCTCCGCTGATCTCAGACACTACTAGCTTGCAATCAGTTTCACAACACTAACAATGTCACTTCAGTCTGGTTGTTCAGTTCCACTGCACCATGTTCCATACAACCTTGTTCCCAGGACCTTTGGGAAAATGCCTTGGGAACAAAGATGTGTTT
>JAHPZR010017779.1:0-5000 GCA_019787425.1 Platygyra sinensis
GGAACGTTGAGATCCACGATCCGAACTTCCTAACAACCAAAAATCCAAAATCCGGGCCCAAAAACTGGATGGAATCGCGATCCGCTGTGATCATAAGTTCCGCAGGTCCGTTAAAATTTCGCTCTGAATCCAGAATCCGAGCTAAAATATTTAGCAAAATCCGCCAATCCGTAGACCTATTCACCCCCACTCCATTAATAACTGACATCAATTTGTTCTTTTACGATAACTGCGGAAATTCGCGCGCGCTCATTGTTCAAAAGTTTTATTGGCAATATGACATATTGTTATTTTAAAAATATGGTATCGATGACAGCACTGGTTTGATAAACGTTTGTTTCCGATCCCTTAACTTAAGGTGGCCGAACTCAGTATTCAAGTGCCTATGCCTAATTCACCATTACTTTTAAACTATGCTTTGGAGGCCGTTTTTTGCGAGAGTTAAGCGGTTAACCACAGAAGGGTTTATCCTCGCATTTTGGCTAAGGTGTGTGCTGTTGCCATGACAACAGGGGTGGTTTAAAACAAGACTTAAAACATGGTTTTTGATTATTCAAAAAAAATCCAATGGTCAGATTAGTTTCATCATTTGCCCACCACGAATTAGACTGCGAGCAGTCTCTTTCTTTTCCTAGCGTATTCCTTGCGTTTAATTAGAGCTATCGAGTAGCAAGCTCCTTGTTTTTTTCCCTAATTTGCATAACATTAACTGAGGTCCGCGCGCGGAGGATTTCAGGAACAAAAACCGACTACTCGTAGTCTAACCACGAATTGACATTAAATCTCTTCTGTCAACACTGTTCTAATAAAATTTCGACATGACGATTTTCGTAATTCGCTGTAAATCGTTAAAAATTCCCTATGTCAAAATTGAGATTTTTTTGTGATAGATCATTCACGTGATTTCTGAACTATTTTTTGCCAAATTTCTTGAAATTCTAACGACTGGATCGTTAGAAATCGGCAAGACAAAAGCAATCGGTCTCAATTGTTCGAGCAATTGCGCATGCACCGCGTCTAACTGGGTTCCGGTAACAAAGAAAAGCTGAGGATTGCTGAGTTCTTTGCATCATTACCTTTTCTAACATACCTTTGTAATAAAAGACTAAAGCCATTAACACGCTGCGTTCAGTTATAGAGAAAAATAGTACAGATAGTGTGGCTGTTGAGTAAATAAAATGATCGCTCTATTGACGGCATGTTTGTTGTTTTGAAATCCTTGTGCGCGCGCTGAATTTCATCAGCAAAGCGCGCGCGAAAACTGTGATCGGTCGTGCCTCGTTCCCAGACGTTCCTCTCTCGCTGCCAAAGTGGTGGGCGCGCAAGGGAGGAAGGGAAGGGGAAAGGATGTTTCGCCTCTCTTCTTTCTCCTTCCCGTGATCCCTCGCGTGCTGGTTCCCAGTTTCTCGTGCTTCCAGCTCGCCTGCTTCACCTGCTTTGCGACCGAAATCGAAGCGCCTGAAGAAGAGGCAGGGTCTAGTCAATATCATTGTTCGGAAAGTCCCGCCTCTGAGGTCGTCGGCAAGGTTAATTCAGAAATATTCGAATCTCTTAGGAAAAGTTTAGGAAACATTTTGATATGTTCGTAAAACCTTCGGACAATTATATTCGGAGAGTCATCAGAAATCTTCGAAGAATCGGTCCAAATCTTCGAAAACGTGTGAAAATGGCCACCATGGACAATCGTAACGCAACACATGGCGTAGCCACCTATCAAAGGTTGTTGTTGTTAAGTCGGACACGGTTTATTATTCATTAGTAAATTCTCAGCTCCGACTATTGCATTTCTAGCTTTTTGATTGGCTAAAAAACTCCGACTATGAGCCATTATTATTCAACAAATTGTAACACTATCCAAATATGGTCATGATGCTCTCGATATCTGTCATCCGTAGGTAACAGATATCCGGCGATATACGTAGCTTCGTACGCGGGAAGAAAAAGTGAAGTGAAAAAATGTCGACAGAAAGGTTTAAAAATGTTACGAGCTTGGAAATCAATTTAGTTATCAATTTGTTGAATTATAAAACAATTATCCTGCTCAATCTCGCGGAATATCGTCTGATTCTTAGCCGACGAGGCCGTACGGCCTCGTCGGCTAAGTATCAACGATATTCCGCGCGATTTCGCAGGATAATTGTTAAATAGTCTGAGTTTTACGTCATATGGAAAATAGTGCGCCAAGTTTAAAATTTTTCGCTTTGCAAAATTGTGGAAATAAAAATCGGCGGCAAAACCCGGTTTGAGAATTTGCTAAAACAATTATTCTATTCGTCCTTATTGGATATGAAGTCATTATAACCAACTCGCGCTACGCGCTCGTTGGTTATTTTATCACTTCATATCTGAACGTCCAAACCCTAAATATTCCTTATTCATTTCGTTTTTCAAGCCGTTATTCATTATTCATTATTCCGCTTCCATCCCCGATTCTTAATTGTCCAGTAACAAGAGATCACGAAGAGTAGCAGGTAAGCTTTACAATGATTTTAGGGGAAAACAAAACAAAGCTTACGTACTGGCGATGAAAAAGCAGCCGATTGCCAGAAATAATCGCCTTGTCATTGACCGCTCTACATTTGCATTACCGACTGTATAGGCGACCACGTGGGGACAAAGCCACTCTTTACCGTGAAGTTCTACTTGAAATGTATTCCAGACAACGATTTAAAAGAAGCCTTGAAAATAATATCCTTCAACAGCGTAAACGTTCTGGACTCGAGACGATCATAACACGAATTCAGCACTTCAAGGTGATGCGATTTCGTAGCGATGCGATCCGCAGCGGATACCGCTGATTTTCCAGTGATACGCCATGTAAGTGACACCAAAGATACAGAGTATCACCCGAAATTGGCGAGAGACCATTTTACCTTATAAGCAGATTGGAAAGGACATATTAAATCAGATTAAAATTTTCACAAACTTTTACTTTGTTTTATTCAACCTCTGAACCTTAAGGCGTATCATTCACATTATAAATTTTTCGATGGCGAATTTTTGATAGGCGCAGTGTACTGTATGTTTTAGGAAATGACAAAGTTGAGAATGACCATCCCCCTGAAGCTGCAAATGTGCCTTTTCGATCAACAGGACAGCAAATGGTAACTGAGCCACCCTCGACCAAAAAGTTGGTAGAAACGTCCGTCTGATGGTGCTGAAAACCTCAATGAGATCTTGTTGCTATTGAACGTCTGCCGAGATGAGATTGAAGAGGATTCAGATGAAGCATACGAGTCAGATTTGAAGATGATTGAAGAATTCCTGTACCTATTTTGCCCATTTGCATCTAGAGCCTTTTTACTCAAGCTTTTTGCACAGGGACCTTTTTTGATCACAGTGACCACTTTTTTACTCTCACATAATATGACGAAGTATGCCATCGTGAAAGCGAGTTCTTTATGGTTTCTGCTTTGTGAAGCTAATCATCGAATGACCCACCCTTCTACCCTAAAGAAGTTATTGTCTTTAATGTTGTTCACTCACAATCCATCAATTTACTGTCATACAACGTCAGCGTTTAACAATTCCATTGGTTAGTGCGTTATAACGTGCGGAACAGGTGCTTCCTATCAGAGCTCAGCTACGTGCAATGGGCAATCCCGCAGACACGTAACCTTCTTCGACGAGTCAATGCCGAAATTTCTGTCGAAAGTGTCGAATATGTTAACAAATGGTGCCATCTTTTCTACGTTCAACATACAGGTTGACGCAACGTTTGCGATAGATCCACTCTAAAAGTGGTCAGTACAGCAAATGATTCCCGACCGCAAATGATCCCCAAATGTGACCGCAAATGATTCCGTCGGAAGAGGAGGAATGGCATGGAGTTTGTTCGTCGGGTAGAGATTTCAATTAATTTTTCTAAACAGAAACATATTCTATATAGATATAATTCTCATGATAAAATAGTTCTTCGACGGGATAGATTACCATAAAAGCTCTGCCGCGGAGTGCCTTGGGATCGTCTTTGTCAATATATAACCATAAGTTTCAGTGATAACAATTTAGCCGAAGTGAAAATTGCGAACGGATAAATAAATGTACCACCCTGAAGAAGGAAGGCTGTGCCTTCCGAAATATTGGAAAATATATCCCTATACTGTATAATCAGCCTTTCTAATTTTCTTCTAATAACGTTTGGTCATATCCTGGGTGCTACAGACTTTTCAAGTGCGATTTCCGGTTTTGGTTCTAAGCTGAACACATGGAATAAAAAATACCCTCCGATACCCACGATAACGATAATGATAATGATAATGATAATGATATTAATAAACATATGGAACCAAACTCCATACCATTCCTCGTTTTCCGAAGGGATCACTTGCGGTTCACGTCGGGAATCATTTGCGGTCCGGGATACTCACGGAATTTGAGGTCCAATTTGGGAATCATTTCCGGTCTGGATTTCTGTATCTTGTCCGGCTTTGTAGAACTTGCATTCTGAACTAAACTTTGTATGAAATGAAAGTGATGTTAGTGTTTCTCTTGTATCAGAATTCCTGGGTTTAGTAGTTCAGATGAAGCAATAGCAGCAGAAAAAGTTCTGAACTGTTTTGATCAGAGCGATACCGAGGGAATGAGAACCTGCACATCTCAATCACGTCCCTTTTTTATTAAACATATTTGCCATTGTTTGCCACATAAGCACTTTTCACGTTCTTAGGCAATGAGGTTAATTAACTCGCATTGCAATCTAGTCAAACTCCAACTAACTGCCCTCTCATGATTCCAACCTCTGTAAGCCTACCCTCTCTTAAATAGGCTTTTTCCTCACGCTTCCCCGTGAACCTGAAACACAGATTCTTCATAGATGTCTTTACCCGAAGCCTGAAAAAGGCAGAGCACAGAGCGTATGTTGAGTATGTTTGCAAGCTTTGTTTTAAAGGTGATCTTCATTTTAGATTGCCAAGTTATCTCGCAGTCTGCGTGTCCTTGAGGATGTGGGAGGCAGAGGATTGACGGAAAGAAAGCCTGTTCAAAACATCAGTGACTTT
>JAHPZR010017780.1:0-12500 GCA_019787425.1 Platygyra sinensis
GTTTGCAAAGAAACCTCCGTTTTATCATTGTGATCGCCAGCATGTCATTTGCATGGTTTACTTCCGTCTTCCGATCGATGGACACTTTAGGCCGGCTTACGCGCAATTTATGGGAAAGTTCTTCTTGGAAAGTTTCATCGTGTTCTCCTTACGTTACCGTGGGAAATTATAATTAATTAAAAAAGACTGAATAACATCAAATCAAGCCGACTTGTTTTCGGTCAATTATTTTCTCTCGACTGCTAAACAATAATGTGCGGTACGCTTTTGCCAGTAACGTCGACTAGAGACTGAGGTTGTTTACCATTTACCGAAAAATTCCGGAAATTTCGGTTGGGATGTAAATGGTAAGACCGTTTTGGTTTGCCAGAACGGAAATTTTCCAAAATAAACGGAACGTCTCGAGAGGTAGTCCAAAATTCCCAATCGGAGTATCCGAACGGAAAATGTGCTTACCATTTGCCATTCGAAACCAGTTCCAGGCCATACGCCAATTTTTTGATCTCCGTCACGTGAGATGCGTCAACATGGCTTCTGTAATGGAATTGGCTTTCTTCCAAAACGATTTCCTGTGGGGATTGCACCTGTACACTGTAGCTGCTAACTCTCGTGCAAGAACTCCGAAAGTGGTTTTTGTCACACGGAAGTGCGATCTAAACTCCTCGATTGAATAAGAAGGCGCCACAACCTCGCAAAACCCAACATTTCTCTTCAGCTCTCTCTTCATGAAAGCTGAAGTGGCCGCTATTACTTGGAATTCCTCGTCTTCCTCATGATCGAGAAGTAGTTCCTCGTCAATTGAGGCATCTAGAGCCTCGCTCAATAAGACGAGCTCAGCCGCCATTTTGAAGATGTCCAAACTCGTCCTAGCCTCTTTCGGTAAGTTGGGTCTGTTGTTCAAATGGTACACGCTTTCTCAAACGGAAATTTTCAACTGGGAATTTTGCTTTCCATTTGCACAAACCATCGACCAACCGGTTTCCCCATGTAAATGGTAAACAACCTGACAGTTCATTTTCTCTGCTTGCTTCTTTCAGCAAGGACGAAACTC
Source organism: Platygyra sinensis (assembly GCA_019787425.1). Classification (NCBI taxonomy): domain Eukaryota; kingdom Metazoa; phylum Cnidaria; class Anthozoa; order Scleractinia; family Merulinidae; genus Platygyra; species Platygyra sinensis. The sequence continues at coordinate 1,052 of JAHPZR010017780.1, forward strand.
TTGCTAGTAATTTAACAAGTTCAGGGATTACCACCATCTTCTTTGACCAATAAAGTTGACCAGGTGATAACCAAACAGATTTGTAATTTACGCGAAGTGACTTTTTGCATGATTACATAACAAAGGAATGTTTCGTCACGTGTTACAAACCTATTTCACGTGCCGTGGTGCGACACGATTTTGGTGAAGGCTTGTTCTTGTGTGTTAAATGATACCGTTTCAAAGCTGTTCAGGGAAGATGCGGAATATTATCTTCTTTATTCGTGTTTGATTTTCTTTCCATTTACTTCAGTAAAACTTTACGGCATCACTCGACACAATGCCAACGACATCAATTGTACCGTACGGTATGCAAATAATATGCCTTTTCACTACGCGACAGCTGGCGCCGAGTCCGATGATGTATTAGAACATAAAGAGACTCGACTTGGATACTAGAAATTAAAGATTTTCGGATTGAAAATGCGAAACAAAATTTTTTCTTGTCTTTATAAAGGAGGAAATACGCTTATTTGTCCACAAACGTGAGGCTTCAATGGCAAACCACATGGAATAGCGAAGCGCGCGAAGTCTAAAAATAGAATGCAAATCACTGAATTCCCCGCGAGACTCAGTCGACGTAAGCTTGTTTCGAGGGAAATACAGGGAATGTAAGCAAAATTTTCGTCTCACAAGTGTTTTAGGAACACCGGCGGCTTTTGCCGTTAAAGAAATCTTCAAAATCATCCACCATTCCAGTTTTGTTTGTCTGAGTCTTGTCTGAGTCATGACGTCACTCGCGCGCTTCGCTATTAACCGAAGCGTGACTCTGTCAACAGCGCACATGAATTTTCCATAGTCAATTCGCTTTATTAGATGCACTCAGCTTAAGCTTAAGATGGCACATTCCTTCGTTTTATAGTGCATTTACATCGTGAGAAATGCCATGTAATATTTTGAAGATAACAACAAACTACATGTAGAACCCTTTTCAAAATACCGAGCGCTTTCAGCACGCCGTATCGCATGATATAATTTTGCTCACTGTGTTCCTAAAGGTTTCCGATAACAATCTCTTGAGTATTGTGGTCCAACACTAAACAATACACGGCAATATTGACGAAAACAAAGGAAATTAAGAGCACGAAGACGTGGTTATTGAAGAACGCGCGATTCCCTAGGTTTCGTCTCGATTTCGTCTCGTGCTTCGTTCGTTCTTCCCGAAGTGCACGCACGGGCAAATCTCGTGCACTGCCCGTGCGTCCACCTCGTGAAACCCGCGGCCGATGTGCATATGACTCCAGGCGGTACTGTAAAGTTGTACAACTACATGTACATTTAACAAATTGACGTCAGTTTTTTATGCGTCTGTCCTGTTATTGATCATGAATTTCGTCATAACATTGTTAAAGTAGTGTGGATCCACGAGGCGATAGCCGAGTGGATCCGCAGACTACTTTGACAATGTTATGACAAAATTCATTGTCAATAACAGGACAGACGCATTAAAAACTGACATCAATTTGGTTTTTACGATAACAAATTGTCGAATTGCCCGCTCTCGCTCGCTGACGCGTCGCATGAATTTCAAATTTATGTGTCTGTCCGCATATGGACAATAAAATTTAACCTATGAGCGCACGTGAATTTCTGCAGTTATCGTAAAAAGTGATATTCATGCTAACTGGAATGCTATTCAGGCTAACCTGGGTGATATAAAATAATTCAGGCTAACTAGAGCACTATTCAAAATGTACATGTAGGCCTACATGTACCTGCAGTAGGCCTGTAGTCTGCAGTCTGCAAATGTCATAAACCGAAAATTTGAAATGTATCTACATGTACATGTATCATTGCCAATATAGCAGTTTTCAATTGAGTGTCAAAACCAGAAATTATCAAAGTAAAGATGCTGGCCAATCACAGAATTACATTATGTGTGACACAATCCAGTCAACTAATCAAAACTCAAAAGAGATACATGTGGCTCACGTGAAGGATGGAAAACTTGTACAAGTCAACATTGATTATGATTAAATTACTAAAATTGGTATGCACTGGCTTTTAAGCCAGTTGCCAAACATCGTTACTAATGCAAAAGCAAAGCAAAGACAATGTTACTCTTGACACCTACATGTATGTGAAAAACTGTGCTATGCATACACATTACATTGTAAATGTACATGTCACAGATACACTGTGTATGATGCCCAGTTTGAACAATTCATCAGTACTAATTACATGTGCATCTATAATTATGCACAGTAAGGTTGTGCAGCGTAATACACAGTATCAATAATAATTATAACAATAACTAATAATAATAATTATAACATTTATTCTATTAATAATTATTAAAACATGTCTTTGCTACTTGCCTTCTGGTGTTGGTGTGGGAATCATCTTATTAGTAGAGCTCACTGTATGATTTCCAGGTGCAGTTGGTGTTGTCATGTTCTTTGATGTTGGTGTGCTTTTAGTTCCAGTTGAAGTTGGTCTTGTTGTGCTATTACTAGTAGTTGGCCTCACTGTACTACTCGTTGGTCTTGGTGATGATGTTGTGCCGTTGCTTTTAGCAGTTGGTGATAATGCTGTCGATGATACATTGCTCTTGGTAGTTGGTGTTTTTGGTTTAGAAGTAACCGTAGTAGTAACATTTGCAGTATCCTTGCCTGTCACTGTATCTGGTAGTGGGTTAAATATTATACATAGTGAGCTCACAACAAATTAAATGCTAATTCAAGTGTGGGGCTTTCAGTGCAGACCAATCACCTCCAAAACAGTGTGACATTAAAGCCCTGTCTACACGTATCCAGATATTTTTGAATCCGCCACTTTTTCTTTCCTCATATGGCTTTCATCCACACACATCTGGCAAATTTGACAGCAAATCCAGATATTTCTGAATCTGCCCTCCAGAATGAAAAAACTTAATCCGCAATGTATCTGATAGCATGTGAACAGCAAATCCAGATATTTTCGAATCTGATGACGTAGTAAAATCGTGTCCAGTCTCTTACCGAACAATAAGCAAAAATGGCAGCAAAACGTCCAGGCCTAGTTTCTGTAAAGTGAATCCAGTTACCATCAGATCCATGTTGACAGGCAAATTCGATTTGAATATGCTAAAAGTATGTGTGGGCAGGGAGATTTTGAATCTAGAAAGAAAATTTGCAGATTCAAAAATATACAGATCTATACGAGTGGACTTGTGACTGTAGAAACGTTTCAAGAGGAAAACAAAGAGGCCTAGTACTGTGTAAATTAATAATAAGATTAAGGACAAAATGTCTTTGAAAAATTTTTCAGATTTGAGCTGTAATATTAATCAGCTCTCACAGTTATTAACTCCAGACCTGGGCCGGGTTGTTCGAAAGCCGGTTAACATTAACCCGGGATTAAAAGTTCACCGACGTACATGTATTAATTTTTCCTATAAAAACGTTTTTCACTTCTTATACAGGTATCTCTTGTAAGTTGAGATTACTCGCGCTCAAAACAGCAGAAGGCACGACAATATAAACAGAAAACCTTAACACTAAGTTACAACACTGAAATTAAAATTCTTGCCAATCCTGGGTTACATGTAGCTTAATCGGGCTTTGAACAACTCAGCCCCGAAGTTTAATCTTGACTCTGACTGGACTGACAACACAACGTGAGCATTCCATAAATGTTTCAAGTATTTCATGGTTTAACAGGGTTTCACTAGTTAGTTTGACATATGAGCTGACAACATCTAGTTAAGAAATAGAAAACATGTTCTGTGTTTCTCAGTGGTGGATCCAAACCTTGAGCTATGGGTGCAGCCCGGTTTTGTTTTATTTGCCCTGCCGGCTTTTCTTCCTTCTGTGATTTGTCTCATTTTTACCCAAAATAAAGGGAGAGGGAGCCCAGGTCCCTCTCCTAGATCCACAATGGCTTCTGTGGACATTTGCAAAAACGAGAAATGCTGTGGGAACACACTTGCTAATAGGTAAGTGTTTTCACAGCTATTTCGAGTTGTCCCAATTAAGGCGGTGAACTTTGGACTCAGAAAAATTTCAGTAGAAAACGCATACCACATACTAGAATGGCCTTTCAACAAGTGTCTGGATATTAAAACCACTTATTTAAATCAGCAAAAAATGTTACATGAAGACAGTAGAGAAAGAGACATTGGTTTGGCTAGGCCTAGGATAGGTCTGCTTAGAACCTTAGAAATGATTGCAAGACACCAAAAATTTAATACCAGTTGGACCTTTCAATGGGTGTGTGAAACATTCCCAATTTATACATTATTTTAGAAAACAGTCCTAAGAAAGCACGCGCGCTGATTGGTTAAAAATTGTGTTTGTATAACTCGATGGAGACACAGAACTAGCGCGCGCTGTTGACGTAGTGATGGCGCGAGCAAAGAGAATTTACATCTTGATAATCAAAGTTTAACAAGTTGTTTTCCTTTTTCTCGTCGTGGTGTTTTCTAAAAGAAATAGAAAACATGTACGCCGTGTTTCTATAGAGTTATACAAACACTCGTGAAAGTTTGGGAGAACTCGAAAAAGCTGTGGAAACACTCGCCTGCGGCTCGTGTTCCCACAGCATTTCTCGTTCTCCCAAACTTCCACTCGTGTTTGTATAACTCGATAGAAACACGGTACATGTTTTCTATTTCTTAAGTACAGGGTGTTTCATTAGTTTGTGGACATTTTAAAAAGTCTATACTTCAACCAGATTTGTTTCATTTCTCTCCATTTTCTTACAGACATAAACAAATCTTATTATTTATCGATTTTCAGAACTGTTCTATGAGTCGCATAAAATACACGTTGAAATAAATATTTTACCGCCAAAAGGCGTGAATCTGTATCGTGTGTATTTCTGTACTTTCCCGCCATTTTTGTCTGTTTTCAGTAGCAACTAGATTTTCAACGTCTTGATATAATTTGCAATTACATGTATGAACCCTAAAAGCAGTCTATTTAAGAGGACAGGCAGCAATTTCACGATCATCCCTAAGACGAAGGGAGGACGAAAATAAAAGTTACGGCAAGCCTGGCAAAACATACCACAAAGCTTTTATTCCCCGAGTTTACTACGAAGGACGGCAAAGGAACGTGTGAGCATGACCCATGAGTCGCGTGTTATTACGGGAGACAAAAACGGCCAATCGTGAAGTCGATCTCACCGACGGTTCCTCAACAGTGTGGAGGTACATGTATATGTTTATAAAGGAAACAATGTACATAAAACTGGAAAACTTTCATTAACATCGGATTCCTAAAAGAATCATTTATTTGTATAAAAAAAGTGTCCACAAACTTTTGAAACATCCTGTATATTAGAAGAAAGGTTAATAAAGGTACCTGGAGTTTATAATAAAAACAAAATTTAAGCTTCTTTTAGGAAGTGTCAGAAGCCGTTAAGGCGTGAAAACAACCAAGGGTTCTTCTATTGAGTTTATCCACCACACAAGCAAAATGGCTGCACAGTCTTTACAATTCAAAAGGTACATGTACATGTATCAATAAACAAAAGTGTGTTGGGCCTTTTTTCATTACTGATTGATTGTCTACTATCCACATCTAAAGTTGCATTGGAGTAGCTAAAAATATGCAAGACATGTTGCATAAATAGACGCCAAGAGAAAATATGTTAAATATCCAAATTTCCAGACACAATTTCGTTTGTCATTATCCCTTGAACGTTCTAGTAAAATTTCAAGAAATCTGTCATACCCTATAAATTTGCTCATAGTGGATGTTTTCTTTCCAAAATCAAATGTGAGAATTTAGCAAGCTTGTAAACTAAGGTTTTTAAACAACTCACGCTATATACGCACGTGTACCAGGAGATTACATGTATCTTGCCTTATGAAACTGCAAACCAAGAAACAGCAGGACCTTGCTGTTGCATTGAAGAGAAAGACACTAAAATGGGTAAAGTAGCCAAAGGCCAATGAACAAATGCACAATAATTTTTATAGACAATATCAAATGACATGCAATGGGCCCTTTGCAGTTTACGATCACATGGTACAAAAACCGTCATGCTGGAGAGCAAACCGCCCACTGGGACCTCCAAAACAAAAGAATATTTAATTAACTTGCTTTGTTTTGGAGGTCCCAGTGGGCAGTTTGCTCTCCAGCATGGCGGTTTTTGTACCATGTGATCGTAAACTGCAAAGGGCCCATACAAGCTCCAAGATGAGCGGCTTCCCTGGTGGTTTCATCCATCCAATTATGACACCTTCCTGGTTTATTAACCTTATTTGAAAGATGGCTGACTTAAATTTTGTCAAATAAACAAAAAAAACGATTTTTTGTGCACTTGAAAGTGATAAGTTGCGTTTATTAAACTAGTACATGTACAACCTTATACTAAATTCAAAAAATTACACTGTACATATTTGAGTCACATTTATTTTGAAAGCATTGCACACAACAGTACGTGTAGTTATTGTCCCAAGAAAGCCTGCTAATTTTATCATTAGCTTTTTATTACACAATGATCTGGTGCTGATTAACTCTAAAGTAGGGGGGAGGGGTCCATACAAAATGACAGAAGGTCAACATTTTCCCAATATGGTCCTGAGCAAGCTCAGTTAATAAGAGATTTATCATGTGATTGAAAATGAGAAAAAATGCCCTACATGTAATAAAGAAATGGAAATAAAAGTGCACAATTCTGATTGGGAGCCAACTAGGTAAAAATTCATGACGTTAACAAACCAGAATTGAAAGAGAGTTACATGTCACAGAGAAGAAAAATAAATCTTTAATTAAGTTTAAAGCAAATTCGAATTCTTTCAGAGGCATAAGTCATAAAAAACAACACAAGAAATCTAGAAGAGATCATTCTGGACAGTACCCAGTCCAATACTTAGAGAATATTGGATCAACAATCAAGCATTCTGATTGGTTGATTTTTAACTTATTGGCCCTCTAAAGTCACTTAGTAGTGTAATAAATCAAAACCATAGCCAGTATGAGTCACAGAGAGGCACTTGCCTTAATCATTTTTCTTTTCTGTAGTTTCTCTTTTGAAATTAAGGAAAGTAAAAAAGCTGCCAAAGGAGAAAATAAAAGAAAATTTTAAAAAAAGAAAGTAAAAGAGAATTTAACCATGGACCGATTGCCTCAGTCATAATTTTTTCATGGACATTGCTTCAGTCATAATTTTTTCCTGGACATTGCCTCAGTCATAATTTTTTTTACGGACATTGCCTCAGTCATATTTTTTTCCTGGACATTGCCTCAGTCATAATTTTTTCATGGACATAGCCTCAGTCATAATTTTTTCATGAGCACTGCCTCAGTCATAATTTTTTCATGGGCATGACTTCAGTGACAATGTTTAAATTCTGGGAATCTTCCTACATGTATAAATAACTGTTATTACAGACACAATGGGTTATTCCAGAAAAAATACACACTCTCTGAAGGATGGCAACAATTTTTGACCCCCCCCCCCCCCCCTCCAACCCGTGACTGGATTTTTCAGGCTGCTCGAGCTCTCCTCCTACCCAAATTTCCCATTTCTTAAAGGCCTTTACAGGAAACAAATAATAGAAAAGTCATAACATTTCATCCAAATGAACCCTGTTTATAATAATTTACAAAGCTTAGCGAATTCTGCAGGTTAAATTTCCACATTTTCAATCAGACTATTCAAACGATTGTGTTTAATGTTCGAGTGATCTCACACCACTTGCTTTTTCCCCATACCACAACAAATGTACAAGATAAGAAATTCGCAAGTCTTAAAAATTATGTAAATATAAGAAAAATTACCGTGAATAAAGTCCTTAAAGTAATTATAAATAAAAACTATAGTTTCAGTTTTCGGTGACAATACAGCCTAAATTGGCACGTGTTCACAAGATCTTGAGTTCCTGCTGTTAGGACTGTTGGTGTGGCATTTACTGTAAAGCTTATCAGAAAGCTTTTCAAACTAGAATAATTTCAACTTTTGTTATCTTAATGGGTCTGTAAGTCAACTAAAACTCTTGCCTTTCTTTCAAGACTTCAAGTTTTTATGTGTAATGTCCACATTCTGGCTTCCATAAACTTGTCTTTTACCATATCTATCATAAGGCACAGATAATAAAGTGGAAGTAGCAGATCCGACGAGGAATCTTAAGTGTGAAATACTGAAAGAACTTAACAATTCCAAAGTAAGAACAAAAACAAATTCTGCTTTTGTGAGGTCATGTAGATTTGCAATGCTATGGATCTAATTATCTGCATGGTGGTATCGTAAATGGAAAACCATCCCTGATTTTTATGGTTACATCTTTTTGGTTACAGAGGTAAGAAAGAAATTATATGCAAATTGTGCACATGCATGTTAGCCAGAAAAATGAGTTTTCAGTTTGGCTGAATAAAACAGAAAAGTGCAACTAACTGCTGACCCAATTGTGTTTTATTCACATTTTTGAAGATGCTTCAAAACATGGGTGCAGGTGGCCTGGGTACCATAAAAATGTTTTTAAAGGTATTGCGTGCTTGCGCCTTTATCCGATCATAAAGCTGTTGTTATCCATCTATCACATTGGATTTTTATGAATAACAAGACCTGCAGATGAAGGTACACTTAAAGCATATGAGGCACAAACACCTTAAACTGAAAGACTACAAGGTTTTCCATTGCAGAGTTCTTCTTTTAAGCAGTTAAAACAAATTTACCGACGTTAAAGTTAAAAGTTACCCTCCAGGAAGAATTTTTAGGTTCAGATCCCGATTCCCCTACCCACCTGGATTTCCCAAGCCATCAACCCCTCCCCCTTCTCCTGTGGGAATTTCTGGTTTGTGATCTGTTGGGGTGTGTGTATTTTTTGGAATAACCCAATTAGACTGTAAGTATGGTTACCAATTAATCAATAACTTGTAAAAAAAAAAGTTTGACGAAAACTCTGGCAAAGCAAAGCCTATTGAAAGTCTAACATATTTCTGGTAAAAAAATCACTGTGTAAACAGCATTTCTGTCAGGAGTTTTTCAAAAATATGTTGAGAAACAACCAAACAGTGCACACAAAGCACAGGATTTTGTTATTGAACAACTTGTTATACTCTGGACAAGTAGTTATAGGACACCTTAGATGCTAAGTACCAATCAGATTTAAGAATTTTATTACTAACAGTTATGACTAAGACTAAACTCAGTCAATAAGAAGTTTACTATATGGCAAACAACAACAATTTAATTAATTTAATGTAACTGGTTTGTACTAAATGACATTTGCTTGTGAACGGCGATGAGCTCAATTTAATTCTGCCAAAGTTTGCTCTTCCTCTTTAATTACTTTTCTCATCAGGCTTTTTGGCACGAGTCGGTAAATAAAAATTGCTAAAAGAAAATTGTCAATGATTTTGCATTTTTGTTTGCAACTTTTTTACCACAAAACATTAGCGGTCTAGATGCTGGTCTATACGTCGATGGGAAAATCTACACGCCACTTTCAATATCAGCCAATCAAATTTACAAATTTGGTAGTTTCTAGGCTTTGTGAGAGCCATATAATAAATACATGTATAGACATCAAAAATATCTGACTTTGCCAATTCTTTATGCTAATCGGACGAAAAGTGAGTACTGTGCACAGGAATAAACAATTTCTGGATTTTGAGGCTTTCAGCATTACCTAATGTGCAGTAGCGCACTACAAGCTTACATGTAAAAATGCTTCACTGGCACTGTTTGAAGCAAATTTGATTAGTGACACACAAAAAATCATGCTGGAAATTTGGCCATAAGCTAAGGATTTCATCTGCTTGCAAGCTCAGCAGGCCATGCCCAAGAATGATTTTTGATGTACGTGATCGAAAATGACGTCAATGTTAATGTTAATAAAACCTGAATAAAACCTATCAATGTTAATAAAACCAGAATACTTGTCTCCATGATGAGTTGACGATAAAACCGAAATATTGTTTGTCAGCAAGTCATTGGATTATACAACAGATAAATAAACATCTATTCTGGTGTCTCCCTTGAACTGATGCAAATCTTCCGAAATTTTAAGACGAAGTATGTATTGTTGGAACAGGATCCGAACACACAACACAACACACCGTCGTTGTGCTTGGATTGCAAATTATTCTCGGCACTGGATCGTTTCAATTATGAACACAATCGACAACACAAGAGCACAGAAACAACACTTGACAAACGAAAGCGCTACTACGAATTATCAAGAAATAAAAGTCGAAAATCTACAGAAGAAATCCAGCTGCATGATCATGACTGTGGGTTCTTTTCACCGGTTCTCGACTAGCGACTCAACATCAGAATTGCTAATCGGTGTTCGTTACGTTTTGCAGATCAGAAGTTCCATCCCCTTAATGCAGCTTATACAAAATACTAACAACAAATACCAAATACAGACTTACCACTATTGCACAAAACTAGCATCACCAAAACAACTCCATAAAACACCATACCGACACGAAAAACTGCAGCCGCCATGATCAAGCGAAATTTGATAAAATATTGTCACGTGACGTAGAGTACTCATGCATTTCCTCGAACCCAGGGCGCTCGATTGCTCCGCACTGGAGAGAGAAAGAAAATACAACCTGTTGAACTTTCGAACTTAGGGCCTGTTCACATGGAAGTGGGGGACCCCGGCAAGATGAGGTACCCCACCTACCCGTGGCCAAGAAATACTTGTCTTCACATGAAACCCCAGGGACGCGGAGTGAGGTCCAAAATGCAATCACTTGGTCGCTAAGCACGCACATAAACAAAGAACTTATCGTTCGTTCCAATTGAGCTGCTTTTCGCTTCAATGTCGCTGTTGGAGGCACGACTTTAGTTTGATTCTACTGATTAGCTTTATTATCTGATTCCACGCCTCAATTGTCGCCACCACTGTTAATTTCATCAGCGATTTGGAGGTTTTGGAGGTGAAATCCTCGAAATAACTTGCCACGCTCGAGTGATTTAATTACCCCGGTTAGGCGGGTTACCCCACTCAGCAGCTTTCACATGGAGAAAACTCACCCCACCGAGGCGGGTTACCCGAACAGGCTGACGGGTAACCCGCCTTGGTGAGGTACCTCACCTAACATGTTAACACGATCAACAAAAAAAGAGAGATTGTATGGATAGATTGGTTACCCCACCATGGCGGGGGACCTCACCTGCCTGACTGGTCCCCAACTTCCACGTGAACAGGCCCTTTTAATTTATTTTTAAAGTTCATGTACATTATTGAAAAAAAAAATTAAATTTTTCTTGTTGTTGTTGTTGTTTCTCCATTCTCATCAGCTGTGGCCAGTTGTATGCTATGGACTTGATAGTTTGTTCTTCTGTGCCGGTCCCTCCTCTGTTTGTGGTGGTCTTTTTCTACATGTACTTCTCCTACTTCGTCCCTTAACCTGGTAGCACTTTTTGACTGTTTTGCGACCTTTAACCGGTTTTTTAAAGGAAAGATTAAAATCAGCGAGAATACATTGCCCCGTCCCCCTTAAGCTATGTAGAGGTAGAT
>JAHPZR010017780.1:17500-20000 GCA_019787425.1 Platygyra sinensis
GGGTGGCCAAACGAACTCGCAAGTTTCCTTGCAAATACACGCAAGTAGCCAAAAAAAAAAACATTTTAAGGTGGCTCGAAATAGTTTTCACTTTCCCCAGACTAGTTTTACAAATTCTTTTCCAATTACAGTTTGGATTATCGTATCAGTGTGAAATTTACCACAGACATAAATGAAACGTCATAGAATCATTACATCATATTTTTTCCAGAAAACCTGTTACCATGGCAACGATATAACGCATTCAGTTGCACCCCCAAAATCGAAAGCTATCGTGTTGTAAAGAGAACGGGTCGGTGAAATCTTCTTAAACTCCTATATTACATGTTATTAGGAATGATCGTCAAAATATGTTATTTTAAAAAAATTCTGTAGGACAGAAGAAAGTAAAAACCTAATTTCGACTATTGCTTTTTAAATTTTTTTCCCACCTACAGAATTTTTGAAGAATTGGTCTATATACGCATCCGATTGATCTTAGTTGTCACCAAAAATTTGAGAAAAATTCACCGACTGGAAGCGAAAATATTAGCGCACGAAGTTGGAAAATATGAAAAAGTCACAGTCGACTAGATCCCATTTTACGCATGCGCGAAGTTGTTCACGGGCGCTCAATAGTTCCTACGAGTGCGAATTCTTAGTGACAAGGAGATATTTTTTCCTTACGACCGTTTTACGGGTTACAAGAAAAGTAACCAAAACCAATTTGGGAGAGATTTGCCGTTCACATTTGCATGAACGTGTTAAAAGAACTATTTTCTCTACTCTTCTCTCTCTGATTTTGATTCAATCTGCTGACGCGTGCATTATAGTAATGGCGTGTGCAGATTGCGCGCGCGCGTGCAGTTAAAAACCCTTTCGAGCCTCCTTAATTAAGGTGGCTGAACACAGTTTTTGATAACTCTGTTTCATTTACATTTTTCTCTAAAACCCTTGATCCTTTGGTCACCAAAAATGGCAGACAGCAAGTTAACAACACAAACTTCAACTTTTTGATAATTAAGCTGACGTATGTACCGTTGCCATGGCAACATGATCAAATATAAACAGGTGTTTAAAATCGGTTTTGTTTATTTGCAGAAAATCTAGTCATTAGATTTTCTTTATAATTTGCATGCAACAAGCTTGTAACGATACTCGCAAGTTAGCGCTATTTTAATAATAATTTAACAAACAGATCTTTAATTATCCCTCTTTGAAGGTTCACTGGCATATCTTGAATTTCCTTTGTTAAAGTTCAATTTTTTTTCAATCCTCCAGTTACTTATTTCCTAAAGTATTTTCGTGCCAAATTTCGTGAAATTCTAATGAGTGGTTCTCGAGAAATAAGCACCTCCGAGAAGTCAATTTTTCACTCAATCGCACTTTTTTCGACTTACTACGCATGCGCTGCATTTAACTGGGTTCTTTTAGCAACAAAGAAATAGCAGAGCTGAGTTCTTTGCATCGTTACCTTTCTAACATACCTTTGTAATAAAAGAGTAAAACCATCAATTCAATACATTGTGTTCATTTGTGAAGAAAAATATAGTACAGACAGCGCAGACCTTGAGCAAATAAAATGATCGCTCTATTTATGCCATGTTTGTTTTTATGCAATATTTGTGCGCGCGCTGAATCGCGTTAGCAAGAGCGCGCGCCAAAACTGTGTTCGGCCACCTTAAGTGGCTCAATAGGCCTAGGGTTACGCAAGATTACGAAGCGCGCGCCAGTGGCCTCAATCTAAAGTTAATATTCTCGTTCTTTTTGCTGTTTTCCTAATCAAAGCTACTGAAACATAACAAACAAGGACCAAAATTTGCTGTTCAACAGTCACCTCTGATATCAAGGCTTTTAGTCTACAATTAAAACTACTCAAACATCGCCATTTTTTGACGTCTGTTCGGCTTTGATTTCAATTTTCTTCAATTTCTTTCGGTAAAATTTTCTGATATGCTCAAACCGGGTAGAGTCTGGCAAGAAGAAACTTTTAAAATCAAAAAAAGTAGGGGTTGTCAAGGTAGTTTTTTCGTTTTTTACATTTTTGTGTTTTTTTGGCTGAGCGAAAACCTTGTCTTACAAATTTTTCTGATAAATTGAAAGCAAGGAAAGCTAATAAGGAATAACTTCTCTGCCAAATCTTGAGGAATTTCACCGAAGGAAATTCGAGAAATCTGATAAGGATTTTTCTATTTTTTCACCTCAATGGCAATTTCGTCATCAGAATAGGAACTCGCCAAGATCGCTATGTGAGCATGCGCGAATTTTCGAACCACGCGGTTTTGTCGATGAGCGACTCGACAATGGCGGTCTCATCAAAATACACACAAGACCTTTCCGTCCAAATCATTTTCTTTATGTTTTCTTTCAAATGGTTTCTCTGTTTCTACATCTGGGCTGTAATTTGAGCTATATTGTTGACTTGTTTGCTGCTTTGCATGAGCTTGCGTCAGCTAGCGCGTGCACATTACTAAAGCTCGCATCATCGGTGCGCGCGCTCTTAAAACCCTATTGAGCCACC
>JAHPZR010017782.1:0-11279 GCA_019787425.1 Platygyra sinensis
GCTTGTCTTTTTGACCTAACAGGCCTATATTAGTTACATAACATGAAAACAACCTGTTGCTTTGGTCATTGCTGCGGAGCGAGCGAGCAGCAACATAATCAGGATTTAAAAAGAATATATACTAGGCTATCTAAAAGATAGTAATGCTGCGGAACATTCTGTTGATAGTGACATATTTTATACGCAGTGACTCATCTATAGCAGCGCGTTGCAAGACTTGTGCATTAACATTTATTTCTCAAAGTAGCGTCAAATCGTGAGGAATCTGTCCTTGGATACATCAACTTCATGTATTATGACACATCATCATCATCATTTATTAAATTAATTTTTACAAAAACAAATTTATAAACTTATACAACCCGCATATAGCAAAGCTAATCGGGGCGAGGTGTAACAATTAATTGAAGGCTTCGGTGGAAAAAGGGCGTTAGGTTTTTTACTCAAAAATGAAATTTATCAAACACGCTCCAAATTTCGCATGCAGTTTTGTTTAGGTGCGTTAGACAATGTTCTGCATGTTTTTTTGCTGAAGTTTGTTTCGTTTTCGAGATATTACGTATGCAAAAAACCCTGTATTTGTTGTCACGTCAGCACGTGACCGCAAAGACGGTAATTTCACTTAAAATCCAGCAAAATATTGATCTTTTGCAACGTGTAACCTCAAAAAGTGTTGATGTCAGGTTAAAACCGTTAAAACTTTTATTTCACGTTAACGTGCGACCGCAAAGACGTTCGGTTCACTCAAATTACAGCCAGATGTTAATTTCCCGCAATGCGCAAGCTAGACAATGTTGATATCAGGTCATTTACAGAGACTTAAAATTTTAATTTCACATTATCACGCCACCGCAAGGACTTAAACCCTTAGGGTTTTACTTAGGGTTAGGGTTACCGCTCGAAACTAGGGCTAGCGTTGAAGGGTTACGGAACAAGGTTAGGCTTAGAGTTAACGCTTAGGGCTACGGCTTGAAACTAGGGTTACCGCTTGAAACTAGGGTTACGGAACAAGATTAGGCTTAGAGTTAACGCTTAGGGCTACCGCTTGAAACTAGGGTTACCGCTTCAAATAGGGTTACCGCTTGAAACTAGGGTTACGGAACAAGGTTAGGCTTAGAGTTGACGCTTAGGGCTACGGCTTGAAACTAGGGTTACCGCTTGAAACTAGGGTTACGGAACAAGGTTAGGCTTAGAGTTAACGCTTAGGGCTACCGCTTGAAACTAGGGTTACCGCTTGAAATAGGGTTACCGCTTGAAACTAGGGTTACGGAACAAGGTTAGGCTTAGAGTTAACGTTTAGTGTTACCGCTTGAAACTCCGGGGTTAGCGTTGAAGGGTGAGGGTTATTGCCGAGGGTTAGCGCTAGCGCTTCATTGTTAGGGTTAGCGCTTCGGATAACGTTAGAGTTAAGGTCAGGACGCGTTAGGGTTAGTGCAGTGTTAGGCCAAGGAGAACAATCAAGATGTAACCTTAAAAACTGTTGATTTCAGGTTTTTAAAACCGTTAAAATTGTGATTTCACGTTATCACGCGACCGCAAAGACGTTAATTTCACTCAAATTACAGCCAGTTCACTTTACGCGATTTCGCGTTAAGGCATGACGGCAAGGATGTTGATTTCACTTCAAATCCAGCAAGCTGTTCATTTCACCCAGCACGTAAACTCGAAAACGTCGATTTCGGGCCTAAATAGGTTAAAATGTTGATTTCACTTTAAAGCGTCACAGCAACTATCTCTATTTCATTTTAACTGCCTGCAACGTATAAGCTTAAAAATGTAGGGCTGACAGATTAACAGATTAACCCTTCTGTGCAACGTACAGGTCTCTCTCCTTACATCTGCATGGCCCCTGATCCCAGAAGTTTAAAACACTACAAATCATGCCGATTTGAAGTAAAATCAACGCAACCTGGATCACAGATCTATGTTTTGAATCAATCGATCGCTTCTTGTTGGCCATTATTATGTTGGAATAAAAAAGGAAAAAAACACGCTCTGTAATTAGTTAAATATTATTGTGATTTATAGACTGCGAGCAGTCTCTCTTTTGCTCGAAAATCCGTAGGGAAACACGGAAGGAAGAACTCGAAACAACATCTGCGTGCCAGCGTAATATGCGAAGCCGCGAGCCGTACGTAGCGCGGGCGTCGGAAGACGAGTGTGATTTACGGAGTCTTGTCTTGTCTTGTCTTGTCTTGGCTTGTCTTGCCGAACGTGATCGAAATGCATGCCGGGAAGGTTCTGTTACACCTCGTGCGCGGGTAAACATGGAGGATGATGCAAGAAAAATTTTATAAGTCTAAAAGCAGTTCTCATTTTCCAAACTTTGAAGCTAGCAACGCTTGGCAAATGGGCCACAACTCACGACAGGGTTTTATTCTTGGGCAAGAACTGCTCTTGGACTTTGCTGCCTGGATCGACCTGACTTCGAACGCTGATAACTGACTTGCCGCTGATATCAGTTGCGTTGGAAGTTACAGAACACGTTTTGCTTCTTTAAAACATGCTGGTGACTTACGGGTTATCAAGGCTTTATGATGCCTATCAACCACCAGGCAGGCTACAAGGTACTTAAAAACAATGCTTAAGATATTAGTCGAAAGAGCTGTACTGCATCATGCATCACTTCTCTTTGCTTTGACGCTCGATCGAAATTCACGTGTTGTCTCACGTCACAATAAGCTGTATAAAAAAGTCTCTCCAGATTCCCGCTGTATACGCATTTTTTTAAAATAGATATCTTCATTTTTGAAAAAAGAAAAGGAACAGAGCGAAAAAAAAAAATTGAGCGACCTCGTGTCGAACCGGTGTCACGGCAAAACAAATTCGAATCTGGCCCGTTCAGCGCCTCATCCGCTTGTGCTAACGAAGCAGTAGTAAGAGCTTAAGGTATTATAGTGAGTTGATCGCTTAGCGAAACAAAAGGTTTCTTTTGTTTTCCATTCAACAAAAGGTCCCCAGAGGATGCCCTTGGAAAATGTGTTTTTTTGCATACGTAATATCTCAAAAAGGAAGCAAACTTCAGGGAAAAAACATGCAGAACATTGTTTGACACACGGAAACAAAACTGCATGCGAAATTTGGAGCGTTTTCGACAAAGTTCACTTTTCAGTAAAAAACCTAACGCCCTTTTTCCACCGAAGCCTTCAATTAGGGATCGTGACAAAAAAGCACATAGTGATCTCCATATATGTCTGGACATGAAACGGTACACATCACTGAACCTCCCTTTTACCAGATCGTGAAAATCGAAAAATGTGGAAATTGTAGGAGCAGAAATCTAACTAATAAATTCTGCACTGGTACACATTAAATGTCTCTACAATGTTGACAGACCGTGCCGAGGACGCGTCCGTCGCAATGTGCGAAAATGCTCATGATATAGAGGAATAGATCAGAACATATATGAAATTAGAGTGTTCCACGGTTTCCGTCTGTTTATATTATTCTACAAGCTTCCGTGACGACGATTTCTCTTCATTGAAGAATTACGCAAAGGACTGACAAGACTGCGCCGGCTAAGAAATGACATACTAAATTCAAAACTAAGACTTCACAGTAATCATTCGAATTTACAAACACATACCTCATTAAGAACAAACGCCAGAGTTATGAAAGTCAAGCACGAGCTCCCTCACATCTTTTTACAGGCAAATCAGTGCAAAACATAACCACCACTAAACCATTCTCACTGGAATCTACACGAGAAGATGGCGTGACATCTTCATGCAGTCCGTGATGCTGCAGTGCACTCTGGTAAAAAGTGGCGCAGTGGACTCTGGTTAAATGCAATGCATTCTGGTAAAAAGTGATGAATTCGAGAATTCGTACTCCCTTTTATGTATTCTTCTTAATCTTGATTATGTTGCTGCTCGCTCGCTACGCTAGCTCCGCAGCAAAAAGGGAGTACGAATTCTCGAATTCATCACTTTTTACCAGAATGCATTGCATTTAACCAGAGTGCTCTACGCCACTTTTTACCTGAGTGCATTGCGCCCCGAACAACATGCGGATGTCATATCGTCTTTTGACGTGGATTCAAGTGAGAAATTTTGTCTCATTTATCTTTAAAACGACGTGAAGGTTATATCGAGTGACTTTCACAACTTTTGCTTTTGTTTTATAATGCAGTACGTGAAAGTTTGTAAATCTGGACGATTAATTGTGGGCTGGTGCACGATATACCAAGTGAATAGCAAATCTCGAGTTACATCACAAAGAACACAACAATGATCCTTATCCCTTACACAATAACACAATAGACTTCACACTAAAGAACGAGACAATAGTGCATATATTGACTTGGTATATCGAGCGTCACCCTAATTGTGACATCTTCTTTTAAACTTAGTACACGTATGTCATTTCTTAGCAGTCTCGCCTCCGTGGTCGAATTCTTGTAGACTAATTAAGACAACTGGAAACTGTAGAACACATGATTTATTCCTTTGCATACAAACATGCATTTAAACTTAGACCAAACTAAAGTTTTAGCATTTTCACACTTCCGGCGATGGACGCGTCTTCGACAATGTCAACACTCTTGAGACATTTAATTTATAAGTGAGATTTCTGCTCCTACAATTTCAACACTTTTCGATTTTCATCTGTTTAACCGTAAAAGGGGAGGTAGATGTGTATCGTATGTGTATGTGCTGTATTGTTTCGATCCCCTTGTCACGCCTCGCCATCGATGCGTCATGATGCATGAAGTTGATGCATACAAGGACAGATTTTAAGTTACACACCACAACTGTTGACACTACTTTAAGCAATAAAGGTTATAATGTAAGACTTGGAACGCGCAGACAGATTAATGACTACGTAAATATGTCACTATCAACAGAATGTGCCGCAGCATTACTGTCATACTTATATGATCCCCCATGCAACTAAAATTCGCTCATAATCAAACCACAGCGAATATGTCTGAGCCTTGTGTCAGTCTCGTAATAACCAACCAAGACAATGAAATGCTGAATCCAGAGGACTGACAGGAAATTTTACTTTGTTTTCCCTCTCCGACCACAAATTCACAGGGAGCCAAACTTAGCCTGCGAGCAGGCTCACTTGCTTTGGTAGGGTATCACGGTCAAAGGTGACAAAGGCAACCAAGAATCGGCAAAGCCAGCGAGAAGAATGAGGCGAGAAAAAGCGATTTTCCTCGCCCCATTCTTCTTGCTAGCTCTCGGTTGCGGTTCCCCAACCTTTGCCCGCGATACTTTACCCAAATAAGTGAGCCTGCTAGCAGCCTAAGTCTGGCTCCCTGTGAGTTAATAGGGACTTTAAGATACACTACGGCGGGCTGCCACTACGGCTACTTCGGCCGTGAGAGACTAGGCTGACAACTCCGTTCCCTCCGCAAACCTCAAACAGATTAAGATTTCGCTGCACGGCAACAGGGTGTTCAGCATTTATATGTCTTTACAAAAATGGATACGTTCGACTTTATTCTACTTTCATACGACAAAGGCTTGATCAATGACAATGATTTCCTTCTCTTGTGTCGATCTTACATCTCCAAAAAATAAGATTTGCCTCTCAGCTCCTTTTAGAACCGCTGTAATTCAAACCACAAAACAAAATAAGCTTAACACTGATAAAAAGTTCGATTTTAGCACGGGTACGCGCACAATGTGATAAGTCCGAAAATACAAAGCTTTCAATTTTAATAAAATACAGTTTGAACAGCTCAGCTTAGTAGATACAAAGCTTTCTTATCTGCGGCTGTTCGTACCGGTCAATAAAATATGACTGTCGCTTTACGATAGGCTTCGGGATAGGTGTTAAATTCGTTCAAATTTTCAGTACAAATGGCAAAGAAACAGTTATCTTCGAATGGATTTTTAAGATTGAGTACTTTATCTTCGAATTAGGCTGTTCAAACAGTGAAAAAAGCGTTAAAATGAGAAGTAAACAGCAGGCTTATACTCACCTGGTGAAAAGTACGTGAAACTAGGCACTTTCCCGTAGTAGAAAGCAAGACTACGGCTGGAAACTAGTGGAGCAAGCGACATGACGTCACCGGAAGTGATCTTCACTATTTGCCGCCGTACTACAGCCTCGCCGTACCATATCTTAAAGTCCCTATTATTTGATGTATACGGTATAAGGCGTTCTCGCATTTAACTGCGGGAAAGGGCTAGCAACTAGTTACGTGAGGAATCCCTTTGTAACAAGATTTACTGTTCATGATCAAACACAAGAAATAGGAATCTTGTTTTCAATGTTCCAGCCTATCCATCGGCTGCAGGTCAACGAATTTTTCTATATAGAACAATTCAACTCTGGAACTCATTGCCACGTGCGATCACTACTGCAGACAGCCTGCGTACTTTCAAAATGAAACTTAAAGAATTCCTGTTTGAAGTATTTCTTGTTAGCTGGGAGAATTATGTCTATTTATGTTTTTATCAGGATTATTATAATTCTGACGTTTAGATCGTTTATTCAATATACTTATCTTATGAATTATTTATATGTTTCATACGTTTATGTACATTGGGTCTGAAAAACCCTAACTGGAAGATTGAGGAAAGTTTTAGTTATGTGGTCGAGATGTGGTGGAGTAAACATGGAACTAATGTCATGCCTGCCTCCACTTTTTTTCTTCACTTAATGAAATCTTTGTATGGAATTAGGAAAAATACCGCAAAAATTTTTGCATTTGGTTGAAACCCGAATTTTTTTATGAATATTTTGAGTGAGCGTCGTTTGCAGCACGACCGAGCAAACGGGAGAATGGGCGTAGTGACGTCATTCCAGGCCTTTGCACGCGTCGCTTCGGTTGTTGTCCTTGCGGGTTTGATTTGGTGTTTGCAGCGTCGAGTATTTTGTCTAAGGAACGTCGATTCTACATTAAAAAACTTGCAGAATCGTATCTTTTGATTATGTCATCCAGCGATGTTAGCTTTGACTCAAGCTCGGATTCCGAGACCGCGGAAACGAAGGTAGAGTATGACTTAGAAGTCGAGGTCATGTCGAACGCGAACGAACAAAAAGACACCTCAGATGATGATGAACCGGAAGATGTCTACGCTAACAAGCCTTTAGCAGACGAGGATTGGCTAGCTCAATATGAGGCAGAAAGAAAAATGTAACAAGAACTCGAAGAGAAGCTACAAAGACGACTGAGTGGAGCAGAAGAACTCAAAGAATGATTTGTTCTTGTTTGGCCTGTTGTTGCATCCAAAAACAACGCATTTAGCTGGCATTTTCTTTCTTTCTACCGAAGCAAAGATTTTTCCAAACTAGAAAGCGATCAATGGCCTGGAATGACGTCACAAACTGCGCTATACCCAGACTTCTTTAAGTGATTCTGCTGCTCGGTTGTGTTATGAAAAAGCGCGCTATTTTCGATCTTTGAAAATTCATAAAAAATTCGGGTTTCAACCAAATGCAAAAATTTTTGCGATAATTTTCCTAATTCAATACAAAGATTTCATTAAGCGAAAAAAAAATTTGGGGCTGTAGGCACTTTAAGAACAAAGTATTCGTTTATGAGGTGAGTAATCACTACGAGGGAAAAGGAGATCCTTAATGATCAGGCCCGGGTTGTTCGAAAGGTGGATAACGCTATCCACCGGATAAATCACTATCCAGTGGATAGCGTGGTTTGTTTTGTCAACACTTATCCACTCGATGCCGATTTATCCTGTGGATAGCGTTATCCAGCCTTCGAACAACTGGGGCCAGGTTCAGTTCCGTTTGTAGCTTTTTAGTTATTAGTATTCACTGAAAAGATCTGAACAGTTGTTGTATTCCATCCAACAGACAAAATGTTCTTCACATTTGATCTACGGTTGTCAACGTTGCTGTAACTAGAACCACCGTCTCAAAATGTTATCTAAACAGTACTCAGTTATGATTCATTTTAAGCTTGTCCCGACTTGTCATAGTTGAGTCACTGATCCTAATTAATAACAACTGTAGAGTAGAATTGATTCAAATAAATGCGATATTTGTACATTGAATATAATGATTGACGTTCACTGAAAAAATGAGGCCAATCGGCGAAGGTCCGAAGTTTGCCTTATCCAATCTCTCCTTGAAAACTGTTATAGCCTCTAACAACATAAATAACCAACATGTTACACATGTTTACCGCGTTGACTCCGTGGCGCAATGGTAGCGCGTCTGACTCCAGATCAGAAGGCTGCGTGTTCGAATCACCTCGGGGTCAGCTTTCATTTTTTCTATCATTTTGGTAACCATTTGCATTGACAAGCAGTACTCAAAGAGTCCAGAAAAGAGGGAAAATAACTAAGTCTTCCCAAGAAATGGAAAATACTGTTGTGTTGAAACCTGCTGTCTTTCCACCGTGTGTTTAATGTTCTATAATGTTTAATGATCAGAACCATATGGACTAGGTTAAATCGTCCCGGTACCAGTTGTTCGAAGGCTGTATAACACCATCCACCGTATTCATCACTATCTACTGGATTGCGCGGTTTGCTTTGTTAACATTTATCTACTGGATAGCGGTCTATCAGGTGGATAGCGTTATCCATCTAGATCTTTCAAACACCACAAGCCAGGTGGGGAATTTAATTAGCTTCCTGATTAGCCTGCGGCTTTTGCAGTAATGGGCCAGAGAAGGCAGGCAAGGAACACTCCTGGGGCAAGTGAGGGCCTGGAGGGTACTCGATAAAACGCACCATAGGGCGAGGATCTGCTAAAAAAGCGCACCGTTTTCAATATTGAAGAATATGAAAACGTAAGGATTTCGCGAATAAAGTATAGGTAAAGAAAATGATAGGGATAACAGACACTTACCGTGAATGATCTAATAAACGCCCTCTCTCTAATGAACGCCTCGTATCTCATTAACGCCCCACAAGGCTGACAAGTTTGTATTAAACGCCCCTCTCTGACAAACGCCCCCTGTCTAATAAACGCCCGGCGTTTATTAGATCATTTTACGGTAGTTTATATTTAACCACACCTCGAACAGACGCACCTAATGGCTTACTCATTCAAGCACTTGTTTAGCTGCGTCAGACTTACGTTTAAGTGGAGCCGCTCCAGTTTATAACCTATCGCACCATTCCTGCCATAAATCGCAGTGAACACTCCTACAATTGAAATCTAAAATCATCAGTATTCGAAAAAGGCTGGACTTCGATCGTGGCGCAATGGTAGCACGTCTGACCCCGGATCGGAAGGCTGTGTTCGAGTCACGTCGGGGTAAGCTATTATTTATTTCGACTACCTGTTTGGATTTTGAAAGAGACTCAAAGGCGTAAAAAAACCTCCAGAAGTGAAGCAGCTCTTGTAGGCTCGAGATTCTTTTGCTTGTTAGCAGCTGTTATTGTTTTGGGCTGGGAGCATTGTTGCTTGTACATGTTGTTTAAGTGTATCAAGCCATTCATGTGAGACCTTTCAAGAGGTGCTAACCGAGCCCCAAATCAATAATCTTGAATAAAATTTTTCAGGCACAAGTTATAAAAACCTGAAAAAGAAAATCCGTTCAATGGACATTTTTAAAGAGTTGACTTTCAAAGAGACCTCTATAACTACCACAAATTTTAGACGTAAAGAGTTCATTTATATTTAGGGGATTTAAGGTCTTTTAACGATGTACATATATATACAGTTAAGTATTAGTTTTAATTTAAATAGTTGATTATATTTTGTTACTCATTATGTACATATTTTATTCTTAGGTTTAGTATTTACGCACGACCCCATAAGTTGCACAGCTTTTTAACCTATCGTGCTTAAATAAAGGTTGTCTGTCTGTCTGTCTGTCTGTCTGTCTGCCTCTCTGTCTGTTAGCGTTTTCAAAGTATTTTTTTTTTGTTATATCGTTGCGTTGACTGAGAGAAAGCGCGAAAAGAATTGGAATTGTTGCATCTGTTTGCCGGGGTCCCAACACCTTTAGTTTATCTTAAACAGTTTTTGACGAATTAAAGTAATAATAAATTGGAGGTCAGGATGATCAACAAGGTGCTGTAAATCATGTTACTTCTTTCCTTTTGAAGACACTTGGGATGTATGCTGTCTTCATTAGGTATTCTTTTGTATTAAAAAGGCATAAAAACCATTCGAAGGGTCAACACAGAGTTTTGCATTGTATGTATGTCAAACCACTGAAAAAAGCGAACTATGACTTAAAATTCTCTTTTATTTTATCTGCACAACAGTAACAAAGAGTTATCATAAACTGTTCTTCATGACGTATAACTTAAAACACATAAGGAAGTTGTGATTCTTTTTATTAGAGTCAGTTTACTAGCTTAGCTGCACTATGTTCACGGACCATCCACAAGAGTGAATCAATCTATCCACACAGTCCACTAGATATATACAGTCTTCAGTGCTGATTACCTTTACCAAGCCTCTTATAATTTTCATCTGGAAACTGGTATATCCAAGGAAGGTAAGCTAAGAGATGGCGAAATAAACGAAACTGACCCATAAGATATTATTAATCACGTCATTTTGCTTCCAACAACAAAATGCACTTTGGCAACACCATCCTTACTAGCAAAGCAAAGACAAAGCAGCTTTCCTTGAAATGAAAGCTAAGTTAAGTATTCCGGCTGAAAAACATAACGGCCAGTTTCCTTGCTGACAGTATCATTCTGTTTATCTGCCAGCCGGTCTAGGCTACTTCCTTCGGCGCGTGTTGGAGGACGCCATAATGGTCAAAATTCTGATGAAGATGTTGATGGTGTCCATGTATATTCCAATAGACCTGCAGAAGAACACAATGTTTTTCCATTTATCTTTTGGTCTTAATTTCTGTTTTCAGTACCAACCTTTCTTAATGCCTATTAGAGTAGTTTTACGGCCCTATTCCCCTAAAAGACTATTGTTGGACTGATGATGATGAGGAGGATGATGAGAGCGGTTTTCAACTGAGTGTTTTAAAGCGGAGAGTAACCACTTTAAACAATCAAAATTACACAGGCAATCAAGTGAATCAATCAAAATTACACAGGCAATCCAGTGCGTCAATCGAAACTCCAAGAAAAAAACGACAAGACATGAAGCGCGTGATGAGATAGTCACAATCGGTTTTAATATTATTCCTGATTCAATGAAACTGGTGCAAATTTCAATTTAAATTAAGCCAACCGCTTAGCGTGGCAATACAAATCAACGCAAATCACTTTCGACTCTCAAAACCGTTCGCAAATATCTAGACTGCTGCGAAATTGCGCTTGTACAACTTTGATTGGCACTGGATGGACCCGGGTCCACTTGAAGGGTTTTAAGCAATAGAAATCGTACAGACTACGAGTAGTCTATCTTTCACTTAGTCCGACCGGCAA
>JAHPZR010017783.1:0-11314 GCA_019787425.1 Platygyra sinensis
ATCTAAATTAACCTACGCGCCATCTGCCGCCGAAAATTTTATAGAGTTTCAACTTGCTTGTCTTTTGACTAACAGGCCTATATTAGTTACATAAATGAAAACAACCTGTTGCTTTGGTCATTGCTGCGGAGCGAGCGAGCAGCAACATAATCAGGATTTAAAAAAGAATATATACTAGGCTATCTAAAAGATAGTAATGCTGCGGAACATTCTGTTGATAGTGACATATTTTATACGCAGTGACTCATCTATAGCAGCGCGTTGCAAGACTTGTGCATTAACATTTATTCTCAAAGTAGCGTCAAATCGTGAGGAATCTGTCTTGGATACATCAACTTCATGTATTATGACACATCATCATCATCATTTATTAAATTAATTTTTACAAAAACAAATTTATAAACTTATACAACCCGCATATAGCAAAAGCTAATCGGGGCGAGGTGTAACAATTAATTGAAGGCTTCGGTGGAAAAAAGGGCGTTAGGTTTTTTACTCAAAAATGAAATTTATCAAACACGCTCCAAATTTCGCATGCAGTTTTGTTTAGGTGCGTTAGACAATGTTCTGCATGTTTTTTTGCTGAAGTTTGTTTCGTTTTCGAGATATTACGTATGCAAAAAACCCTGTATTTGTTGTCACGTCAGCACGTGACCGCAAAGACGGTAATTTCACTTAAAATCCAGCAAAATATTGATCTTTTGCAACGTGTAACCTCAAAAAGTGTTGATGTCAGGTTAAAACCGTTAAAACTTTTATTTCACGTTAACGTGCGACCGCAAAGACGTTCGGTTCACTCAAATTACAGCCAGATGTTAATTTCCCGCAATGCGCAAGCTAGACAATGTTGATATCAGGTCATTTACAGAGACTTAAAATTTTAATTTCACATTATCACGCCACCGCAAGGACTTAAACCCTTAGGGTTTTACTTAGGGTTAGGGTTACCGCTCGAAACTAGGGCTAGCGTTGAAGGGTTACGGAACAAGGTTAGGCTTAGAGTTAACGCTTAGGGCTACGGCTTGAAACTAGGGTTACCGCTTGAAACTAGGGTTACGGAACAAGATTAGGCTTAGAGTTAACGCTTAGGGCTACCGCTTGAAACTAGGGTTACCGCTTCAAATAGGGTTACCGCTTGAAACTAGGGTTACGGAACAAGGTTAGGCTTAGAGTTGACGCTTAGGGCTACGGCTTGAAACTAGGGTTACCGCTTGAAACTAGGGTTACGGAACAAGGTTAGGCTTAGAGTTAACGCTTAGGGCTACCGCTTGAAACTAGGGTTACCGCTTGAAATAGGGTTACCGCTTGAAACTAGGGTTACGGAACAAGGTTAGGCTTAGAGTTAACGTTTAGTGTTACCGCTTGAAACTCCGGGGTTAGCGTTGAAGGGTGAGGGTTATTGCCGAGGGTTAGCGCTAGCGCTTCATTGTTAGGGTTAGCGCTTCGGATAACGTTAGAGTTAAGGTCAGGACGCGTTAGGGTTAGTGCAGTGTTAGGCCAAGGAGAACAATCAAGATGTAACCTTAAAAACTGTTGATTTCAGGTTTTTAAAACCGTTAAAATTGTGATTTCACGTTATCACGCGACCGCAAAGACGTTAATTTCACTCAAATTACAGCCAGTTCACTTTACGCGATTTCGCGTTAAGGCATGACGGCAAGGATGTTGATTTCACTTCAAATCCAGCAAGCTGTTCATTTCACCCAGCACGTAAACTCGAAAACGTCGATTTCGGGCCTAAATAGGTTAAAATGTTGATTTCACTTTAAAGCGTCACAGCAACTATCTCTATTTCATTTTAACTGCCTGCAACGTATAAGCTTAAAAATGTAGGGCTGACAGATTAACAGATTAACCCTTCTGTGCAACGTACAGGTCTCTCTCCTTACATCTGCATGGCCCCTGATCCCAGAAGTTTAAAACACTACAAATCATGCCGATTTGAAGTAAAATCAACGCAACCTGGATCACAGATCTATGTTTTGAATCAATCGATCGCTTCTTGTTGGCCATTATTATGTTGGAATAAAAAAGGAAAAAAAACACGCTCTGTAATTAGTTAAATATTATTGTGATTTATAGACTGCGAGCAGTCTCTCTTTTGCTCGAAAATCCGTAGGGAAACACGGAAGGAAGAACTCGAAACAACATCTGCGTGCCAGCGTAATATGCGAAGCCGCGAGCCGTACGTAGCGCGGGCGTCGGAAGACGAGTGTGATTTACGGAGTCTTGTCTTGTCTTGTCTTGTCTTGGCTTGTCTTGCCGAACGTGATCGAAATGCATGCCGGGAAGGTTCTGTTACACCTCGTGCGCGGGTAAACATGGAGGATGATGCAAGAAAAATTTTATAAGTCTAAAAGCAGTTCTCATTTTCCAAACTTTGAAGCTAGCAACGCTTGGCAAATGGGCCACAACTCACGACAGGGTTTTATTCTTGGGCAAGAACTGCTCTTGGACTTTGCTGCCTGGATCGACCTGACTTCGAACGCTGATAACTGACTTGCCGCTGATATCAGTTGCGTTGGAAGTTACAGAACACGTTTTGCTTCTTTAAAACATGCTGGTGACTTACGGGTTATCAAGGCTTTATGATGCCTATCAACCACCAGGCAGGCTACAAGGTACTTAAAAACAATGCTTAAGATATTAGTCGAAAGAGCTGTACTGCATCATGCATCACTTCTCTTTGCTTTGACGCTCGATCGAAATTCACGTGTTGTCTCACGTCACAATAAGCTGTATAAAAAAGTCTCTCCAGATTCCCGCTGTATACGCATTTTTTTAAAATAGATATCTTCATTTTTGAAAAAAGAAAAGGAACAGAGCGAAAAAAAAAAATTGAGCGACCTCGTGTCGAACCGGTGTCACGGCAAAACAAATTCGAATCTGGCCCGTTCAGCGCCTCATCCGCTTGTGCTAACGAAGCAGTAGTAAGAGCTTAAGGTATTATAGTGAGTTGATCGCTTAGCGAAACAAAAGGTTTCTTTTGTTTTCCATTCAACAAAAGGTCCCCAGAGGATGCCCTTGGAAAAATGTGTTTTTTTGCATACGTAATATCTCAAAAAGGAAGCAAACTTCAGGGAAAAAACATGCAGAACATTGTTTGACACACGGAAACAAAACTGCATGCGAAATTTGGAGCGTTTTCGACAAAGTTCACTTTTCAGTAAAAAACCTAACGCCCTTTTTCCACCGAAGCCTTCAATTAGGGATCGTGACAAAAAAGCACATAGTGATCTCCATATATGTCGGACATGAAACGGTACACATCACTGAACCTCCCTTTTACCAGATCGTGAAAATCGAAAAATGTGGAAATTGTAGGAGCAGAAATCTAACTAATAAATTCTGCACTGGTACACATTAAATGTCTCTACAATGTTGACAGACCGTGCCGAGGACGCGTCCGTCGCAATGTGCGAAAATGCTCATGATATAGAGGAATAGATCAGAACATATATGAAATTAGAGTGTTCCACGGTTTCCGTCTGTTTATATTATTCTACAAGCTTCCGTGACGACGATTTCTCTTCATTGAAGAATTACGCAAAGGACTGACAAGACTGCGCCGGCTAAGAAATGACATACTAAATTCAAAACTAAGACTTCACAGTAATCATTCGAATTTACAAACACATACCTCATTAAGAAACAAACGCCAGAGTTATGAAAGTCAAGCACGAGCTCCCTCACATCTTTTACAGGCAAATCAGTGCAAAACATAACCACCACTAAACCATTCTCACTGGAATCTACACGAGAAAGATGGCGTGGAACATCTTCATGCAGTCCGTGATGCTGCAGTGCACTCTGGTAAAAAGTGGCGCAGTGGACTCTGGTAAATGCAATGCATTCTGGTAAAAAGTGATGAATTCGAGAATTCGTACTCCCTTTATGTATTCTTCTTAATCTTGATATGTTGCTGCTCGCTCGCTACGCTAGCTCCGCAGCAAAAAGGGAGTACGAATTCTCGAATTCATCACTTTTTACCAGAATGCATTGCATTTAACCAGAGTGCTCTACGCCACTTTTTACCTGAGTGCATTGCGCCCCGAACAACATGCGGATGTCATATCTGTCTCTTTGACGTGGATTCAAGTGAGAAATTTTGGCTCATTTATCTTTAAAACGACGTGAAGGTTATATCGAGTGACTTTCACAACTTTTGCTTTGTTTTATAATGCAGTACGTGAAAGTTTGTAAATCTGGACGATTAATTGTGGGCTGGTGCACGATATACCAAGTGAATAGCAAATCTCGAGTTACATCACAAAGAACACAACCAATGATCCTTATCCCTTACACAATAACACAATAGACTTCACACTAAAGAACGAGACAATCGTGCATATATTGACTTGGTATATCGAGCGTCACCCTAATTGTGACATCTTCTTTTAAACTTAGTACACGTATGTCATTTCTTAGCAGTCTCGCCTCCGTTGGTCGAATTCTTGTAGACTAATTAAGACAACTGGAAACTGTAGAACACATGATTTATTCCTTTGATACAAACATGCATTTTAAACTTAGACCAAACTAAAGTTTTAGCATTTTCACACTTCCGGCGATGGACGCGTCTTCGACAATGTCAACACTCTTGAGACATTTAATTTATAAGTGAGATTTCTGCTCCTACAATTTCAACACTTTTCGATTTTCATCTGTTTAACCGTAAAAGGGGAGGTAGATGTGTATCGTATGTGTATGTGCTGTATTGTTTCGATCCCTTGTCACGCCTCGCCATCGATGCGTCATGATGCATGAAGTTGATGCATACAAGGACAGATTTTAAGTTACACACCACAACTGTTGACACTACTTTAAGCAATAAAGGTTATAATGTAAGACTTGGAACGCGCAGACAGATTAATGACTACGTAAATATGTCACTATCAACAGAATGTGCCGCAGCATTACTGTCATACTTATATGATCCCCCATGCAACTAAAATTCGCTCATAATCAAACCACAGCGAAATATGTCTGAGCCTTGTGTCAGTCTCGTAATAACCAACCAAGACAATGAAATGCTGAATCCAGAGGACTGACAGGAAATTTTACTTTGTTTTCCCTCTCCGACCACAAATTCACAGGGAGCCAAACTTAGCCTGCGAGCAGGCTCACTTGCTTTGGTAGGGTATCACGGTCAAAGGTGACAAGGCAACCAAGAATCGGCAAAGCCAGCGAGAAGAATGAGGCGAGAAAAAGCGATTTTCCTCGCCCCATTCTTCTTGCTAGCTCTCGGTTGCGGTTCCCCAACCTTTGCCCGCGATACTTTACCCAAATAAGTGAGCCTGCTAGCAGCCTAAGTCTGGCTCCCTGTGAGTTAATAGGGACTTTAAGATACACTACGGCGGGCTGCCACTACGGCTACTTCGGCCGTGAGAGACTAGGCTGACAAACTCCGTTCCCTCCGCAACCTCAAACAGATTAAGATTTCGCTGCACGGCAACAGGGTGTTCAGCATTTATATGTCTTTACAAAAATGGATACGTTCGACTTTATTCTACTTTCATACGACAAAGGCTTGATCAATGACAATGATTTCCTTCTCTTGTGTCGATCTTTACATCTCCAAAAAAATAAGATTTGCCTCTCAGCTCCTTTTAGAACCGCTGTAATTCAAACCACAAAACAAAATAAGCTTAACACTGATAAAAAGTTCGATTTTTTAGCACGGGTACGGCACAATGTGATAAGTCCGAAAATACAAAGCTTTCAATTTTAATAAAATACAGTTTGAACAGCTCAGCTTAGTAGATACAAAGCTTTCTTATCTGCGGCTGTTCGTACCGGTCAATAAAATATGACTGTCGCTTTACGATAGGCTTCGGGATTAGGTGTTAAATTCGTTCAAATTTTCAGTACAAATGGCAAAGAAACAGTTATCTTCGAATGGATTTTTAAGATTGAGTACTTTATCTTCGAATTAGGCTGTTCAAACAGTGAAAAAAAGCGTTAAAATGAGAAGTTAAACAGCAGGCTTATACTCACCTGGTGAAAAGTACGTGAAACTAGGCACTTTCCGTAGTAGAAAGCAAGACTACGGCTGGAAAACTAGTGGAGCAAGCGACATGACGTCACCGGAAAGTGATCTTCACTATTTGCCGCCGTACTACAGCCTCGCCGTACCATATCTTAAAGTCCCTATTATTTGATGTATACGGTATAAGGCGTTCTCGCATTTAACTGCGGGAAAGGGCTAGCAACTAGTTACGTGAGGAATCCCTTTGTAACAAGATTTACTGTTTCATGATCAAAACACAAGAAATAGGGAATCTTGTTTTCAATGTTCCAGCCTATCCATCGGCTGCAGGTCAACGAATTTTTCTATATAGAACAATTCAACTCTGGAACTCATTGCCACGTGCGATCACTACTGCAGACAGCCTGCGTACTTTCAAAATGAAACTTAAAGAAATTCCTGTTTGAAGTATTTCTTGTTAGCTGGGAGAATTATGTCTATTTATGTTTTTATCAGGATTATTATAATTCTGACGTTTAGATCGTTTATTCAATATACTTATCTTATGAATTATTTATATGTTTCATACGTTTATGTACATGGGTCTGAAAAACCCTAACTGGAAGATTGAGGAAAGTTTTAGTTATGTGGTCGAGATGTGGTGGAGTAAACATGGAACTAATGTCATGCCTGCCTCCACTTTTTTTCTTCACTTAATGAATCTTTGTATGGAATTAGGAAAAATACCGCAAAAATTTTTGCATTGGTTGAAACCCGAATTTTTTTATGAATATTTTGAGTGAGCGTCGTTTGCAGCACGACCGAGCAAACGGGAGAATGGGCGTAGTGACGTCATTCCAGGCCTTTGCACGCGTCGCTTCGGTTGTTGTCCTTGCGGGTTTGATTTGGTGTTTGCAGCGTCGAGTATTTTGTCTAAGGAACGTCGATTCTACATTAAAAACTTGCAGAATCGTATCTTTTGATTATGTCATCCAGCGATGTTAGCTTTGACTCAAGCTCGGATTCCGAGACCGCGGAAAACGAAGGTAGAGTATGAATTAGAAGTCGAGGTCATGTCGAACGCGAACGAACAAAAAGACACCTCAGATGATGATGAACCGGAAGATGTCTACGCTAACAAGCCTTTAGCAGACGAGGATTGGCTAGCTCAATATGAGGCAGAAAGAAAAATGTAACAAGAACTCGAAGAGAAGCTACAAAGACGACTGAGTGGAGCAGAAGAACTCAAAGAATGATTTGTTCTTGTTTGGCCTGTTGTTGCATCCAAAAACAACGCATTTAGCTGGCATTTTCTTTCTTTCTACCGAAGCAAAGATTTTTCCAAACTAGAAAGCGATCAATGGCCT
Organism: Platygyra sinensis; assembly: GCA_019787425.1. Classification (NCBI taxonomy): domain Eukaryota; kingdom Metazoa; phylum Cnidaria; class Anthozoa; order Scleractinia; family Merulinidae; genus Platygyra; species Platygyra sinensis. The sequence continues at coordinate 7,336 of JAHPZR010017783.1, forward strand.
GGAATGACGTCACAAACTGCGCTATACCCAGACTTCTTTAAGTGATTCTGCTGCTCGGTTGTGTTATGAAAAAGCGCGCTATTTTCGATCTTTGAAAATTCATAAAAAATTCGGGTTTCAAACCAAATGCAAAAATTTTTGCGATAATTTTCCTAATTCAATACAAAGATTTCATTAAGCGAAAAAAAAATTTGGGGCTGTAGGCACTTTAAGAACAAAGTATTCGTTTATGAGGTGAGTAATCACTACGAGGGAAAAGGAGATCCTTAATGATCAGGCCCGGGTTGTTCGAAAGGTGGATAACGCTATCCACCGGATAAATCACTATCAGTGGATAGCGTGGTTTGTTTTGTCAACACTTATCCACTCGATGCCGATTTATCCTGTGGATAGCGTTATCCAGCCTTCGAACAACTGGGGCCAGGTTCAGTTCCGTTTGTAGCTTTTTAGTTATTAGTATTCACTGAAAAGATCTGAACAGTTGTTGTATTCCATCCAACAGACAAAATGTTCTTCACATTTGATCTACGGTTGTCAACGTTGCTGTAACTAGAACCACCGTCTCAAAATGTTATCTAAACAGTACTCAGTTTATGATTCATTTTAAGCTTGTCCCGACTTGTCATAGTTGAGTCACTGATCCTAATTAATAACAACTGTAGAGTAGAATTGATTCAAATAAATGCGATATTTGTACATTGAATATAATGATTGACGTTCACTGAAAAAATGAGGCCAATCGGCGAAGGTCCGAAGTTTGCCTTATCCAATCTCTCCTTGAAAACTGTTATAGCCTCTAACAACATAAATAACCAACATGTTACACATGTTTACCGCGTTGACTCCGTGGCGCAATGGTAGCGCGTCTGACTCCAGATCAGAAGGCTGCGTGTTCGAATCACCTCGGGGTCAGCTTTCATTTTTTCTATCATTTTGGTAACCATTTGCATTGACAAGCAGTACTCAAAGAGTCCAGAAAAGAGGGAAAATAACTAAGTCTTCCCAAGAAATGGAAAATACTGTTGTGTTGAAACCTGCTGTCTTTCCACCGTGTGTTTAATGTTCTATAATGTTTAATGATCAGAACCATATGGACTAGGTTAAATCGTCCCGGTACCAGTTGTTCGAAGGCTGTATAACACCATCCACCGTATTCATCACTATCTACTGGATTGCGCGGTTTGCTTTGTTAACATTTATCTACTGGATAGCGGTCTATCAGGTGGATAGCGTTATCCATCTAGATCTTTCAAACACCACAAGCCAGGTGGGGAATTTAATTAGCTTCCTGATTAGCCTGCGGCTTTTGCAGTAATGGGCCAGAGAAGGCAGGCAAGGAACACTCCTGGGGCAAGTGAGGCCTGGAGGGTACTCGATAAAACGCACCATAGGGCGAGGATCTGCTAAAAAAGCGCACCGTTTTCAATATTGAAGAATATGAAAACGTAAGGATTTCGCGAATAAAGTATAGGTAAAGAAAATGATAGGGATAACAGACACTTACCGTGAATGATCTAATAAACGCCCTCTCTCTAATGAACGCCTCGTATCTCATTAACGCCCCACAAGGCTGACAAGTTTGTATTAAACGCCCCTCTCTGACAAACGCCCCCTGTCTAATAAACGCCCGGCGTTTATTAGATCATTTTACGGTAGTTTATATTTAACCACACCTCGAACAGACGCACCTAATGGCTTACTCATTCAAGCACTTGTTTAGCTGCGTCAGACTTACGTTTAAGTGGAGCCGCTCCAGTTTATAACCTATCGCACCATTCCTGCCATAAATCGCAGTGAACACTCCTACAATTGAAATCTAAAATCATCAGTATTCGAAAAAGGCTGGACTTCGATCGTGGCGCAATGGTAGCACGTCTGACCCCGGATCGGAAGGCTGTGTTCGAGTCACGTCGGGGTAAGCTATTATTTATTTCGACTACCTGTTTGGATTTTGAAAGAGACTCAAAGGCGTAAAAAAACCTCCAGAAGTGAAGCAGCTCTTGTAGGCTCGAGATTCTTTTGCTTGTTAGCAGCTGTTATTGTTTTGGGCTGGGAGCATTGTTGCTTGTACATGTTGTTTAAGTGTATCAAGCCATTCATGTGAGACCTTTCAAGAGGTGCTAACCGAGCCCCAAATCATAATCTTGAATAAAATTTTTCAGGCACAAGTTATAAAAACCTGAAAAAGAAAATCCGTTCAATGGACATTTTTAAAGAGTTGACTTTCAAAGAGACCTCTATAACTACCACAAATTTTAGACGTAAAGAGTTCATTTATATTTAGGGGATTTAAGGTCTTTTAACGATGTACATATATATACAGTTAAGTATTAGTTTTAATTTAAATAGTTGATTATATTTTGTTACTCATTATGTACATATTTTATTCTTAGGTTTAGTATTTACGCACGACCCCATAAGTTGCACAGCTTTTTAACCTATCGTGCTTAAATAAAGGTTGTCTGTCTGTCTGTCTGTCTGTCTGTCTGCCTCTCTGTCTGTTAGCGTTTTCAAAGTATTTTTTTTTTGTTATATCGTTGCGTTGACTGAGAGAAAGCGCGAAAAGAATTGGAATTGTTGCATCTGTTTGCCGGGGTCCCAACACCTTTAGTTTATCTTAAACAGTTTTTGACGAATTAAAGTAATAATAAATTGGAGGTCAGGATGATCAACAAGGTGCTGTAAATCATGTTACTTCTTTCCTTTTGAAGACACTTGGGATGTATGCTGTCTTCATTAGGTATTCTTTTGTATTAAAAGGCATAAAAACCATTCGAAGGGTCAACACAGAGTTTTGCATTGTATGTATGTCAAACCACTGAAAAAAGCGAACTATGACTTAAAATTCTCTTTTATTTTATCTGCACAACAGTAACAAAGAGTTATCATAAACTGTTCTTCATGACGTATAACTTAAAACACATAAGGAAGTTGTGATTCTTTTTATTAGAGTCAGTTTACTAGCTTAGCTGCACTATGTTCACGGACCATCCACAAGAGTGAATCAATCTATCCACACAGTCCACTAGATATATACAGTCTTCAGTGCTGATTACCTTTACCAAGCCTCTTATAATTTTCATCTGGAAACTGGTATATCCAAGGAAGGTAAGCTAAGAGATGGCGAAATAAACGAAACTGACCCATAAGATATTATTAATCACGTCATTTTGCTTCCAACAACAAAATGCACTTTGGCAACACCATCCTTACTAGCAAAGCAAAGACAAAGCAGCTTTCCTTGAAATGAAAGCTAAGTTAAGTATTCCGGCTGAAAAACATAACGGCCAGTTTCCTTGCTGACAGTATCATTCTGTTTATCTGCCAGCCGGTCTAGGCTACTTCCTTCGGCGCGTGTTGGAGGACGCCATAATGGTCAAAATTCTGATGAAGATGTTGATGGTGTCCATGTATATTCCAATAGACCTGCAGAAGAACACAATGTTTTTCCATTTATCTTTTGGTCTTAATTTCTGTTTTCAGTACCAACCTTTCTTAATGCCTATTAGAGTAGTTTTACGGCCCTATTCCCCTAAAAGACTATTGTTGGACTGATGATGATGAGGAGGATGATGAGAGCGGTTTTCAACTGAGTGTTTTAAAGCGGAGAGTAACCACTTTAAACAATCAAAATTACACAGGCAATCAAGTGAATCAATCAAAATTACACAGGCAATCCAGTGCGTCAATCGAAACTCCAAGAAAAAAACGACAAGACATGAAGCGCGTGATGAGATAGTCACAATCGGTTTTAATATTATTCCTGATTCAATGAAACTGGTGCAAATTTCAATTTAAATTAAGCCAACCGCTTAGCGTGGCAATACAAATCAACGCAAATCACTTTCGACTCTCAAAACCGTTCGCAAATATCTAGACTGCTGCGAAATTGCGCTTGTACAACTTTGATTGGCACTGGATGGACCCGGGTCCACTTGAAGGGTTTTAAGCAATAGAAATCGTACAGACTACGAGTAGT
>JAHPZR010017785.1:0-16346 GCA_019787425.1 Platygyra sinensis
TGCTTTCTTCAGTTCTCTGAGGAAAGAAAATAACACATAAGACAAGCAATCAAGTTTAAATTATCTATCTGTATCAGTCCAAGGGTTAAACAGTAAAGCTGCTTTTACATAAAAATGCAAAGCCTCTTTCACACTAGTGTCATGACACCATAACAACACAGTCAAGAAAAAATCACACTCAGCAAATATTGCTAATGTCATTATTATTGCTGTCATTGAAGAAACTGATTCAACAGTCCACCTGCATGCAGTCTACACATATCTGGATATTTTTTAATCTGTTCATATGCATCCACCAAATCCGGGTATAAATCTGCTCTCCAGAGTGAAAATAATAAATTCACAACGAGTCTGGTAACATGTGGATGGGAAATTTTTGAATCCTGAAAAAATTAAGTTGTAGATTCAAAATATCCGGATCCCATGAATATATGATCACCTGGGATTACAACAGTGAGCTATAAAACATAATAGCATTTATACAAGCCCAAATGGAACCAAAACAATCTTACATGTAGCACATACTGTGTACAATAATTATTGTACATTGTAGGTACTGTAATGGGAGTACAGTAGAAACATTCACAGTTCTTACTGCTATGGAAACTGGATAATTTCTGTGAAGGGGTTAGCAATCCCATTTTCCAGCCCATTATTTCTCATGTCCCACTTTGCAGAATTCAGTAAAAACTCCAGTGCGATACCTACCAAACTTTTTCTGTGCACATGCGCAAAACTGTGGCTTAATGACACAAAAAAGACCATAAAATTCAAAAGGATTTGCAAAGATGTTATGGAGATGGAGGATCATTTTAGACCAAATTTAAGTGTGCAGGTCAGCACTATCATTAAGGGGGATAACCCATAATAGCTGTTATGGCCAAGTATCTTTGATGAGCCCTTGATATTACGGATGAACTTGCCTGTTCTTGGTACAATGTACAATTTGCCCATGAAGAAAAAAGTTTGTTATGGGTGTGGGGACCAAGGCAATGGGTGACTCGAAACGTAATGACAGCCTTCAAGTAGGGAAGTTACATGTACATGTATAGCAAATTGTTACTTGCACCCGAGAGCACAAAATAAGAAGAATAACTGAATTTGAGAGATTACTTATTCTATTTGTGACCTGCGGCCTTATAAAGTTTCTGTGCTTACCATTTTTCAAGTTTCTTGATAGCACTAGCGAATTTAATTTGCCACCAAACAGGTAACTTGATGGAATCCAAAAAACTTGGGTTGCTTGCTAGTAACTGCAGATCCATAACAGTTTCAAACTGAAATAGAAAAATGTAGGCTTAATTACCTCTAGCTTAACTTCTTAAGTTTTTAATTCTTAGCCCATCAAGACAATAGCATAAAAGACAGACTATGTGTATCAAAGGCAGCTGCATTTAACTGTTGATCCATACCCTTGATGGGACCTCAATAGATACATGTTTGTACTCCATCAACACATTGTTTGGCACTAGTTCGACAATCCATTAACATCTCAGTCGACAGTCGGTTGAGAGTCGACTGTCACTCAGCCAGTCATCAACCAACTGTTGATCAGTGTCGATCGATATGTTGATGAATAAAAATAATCTATTAATGTGTTTGTAATGTCTGCATTAGGTTTGGCACATGTAAAGTTGGGTTTTTGAATTCAAGTTGACCTTGTACCGTTCTTTTCAACAAGCTCAGTCGAATAAAACGGCAGAATCGACCCAAATACACTAGTGTCGAAATGTCGAATTTTAAGGAGCTCGAAAGGGTTTTTCGTTGCTATAGTGCTTGTGAAACGATGGAAGATTACAAAGAAGGATGTTTAATGGTGTGGGCAAACTATATGTCTCCTTGCAACTCTATTGTTGGCCTATACTTTAAGGGTACTTGTGACGTCATATCAGTTACCATGGCAACGCACGAGGTCATCAAAAGCGTCCTCTAAATTTCAGTTTTTGTAAATTATCTGAGAAACTAATTCGGTGACCTACTATTTTTATCTCTTTGTTGGAAAGTTCCCTAAATTCTTTAACTTTTCAGACAGTATGGAAAAATTTTATCTAGTAGAACTAAATATATTTAAAGAAAACGCGTTTTATGGCTTACAAAAAATTCCACTAGATAATTTTCTCCGAAACTTTTATATCTGAAGTGCTATCGCAAATGGTGCGTGTATGCAAAAAATCAAGATAGGTCACCGAGCGAACTTTCGAGCTAAAAACAAATGTTTTCCGCAGATTTTATTTCCGGTTTGCGCGATTTTACGCAGCATTAACTTCCGGTGTACTGATTTTAATACTGATTCAGCTGACGCGTGCATCTTAGTTATGGCGTGTGTAGATTGCGCGCGCGCTGCAGCTAAAAACCCTTTCGAGCCTCCTTAAGGACAGTGCCTACTTTTGTTAGTGCGCACACGTTCTGCGCATCACGCAAGCCATGGTTTAAGCGCGCGCGCGCTGGGGTTGACATTGACGCAATCAACTACGCCACCAAGCACACGACTAAAATTAAAGCAAAATTTTCCTACGGTGACCAAATCAATTTTAATGAACCTGTACTTAAACCAGGAGACCAGAATAGCAGCATATCGCTAGCCACTAACTGTTAACGTCTTCCAGCTGAAAATCTAGCTGTTATCTTTCGAAAATTACACTGAAATCCAACTGCAAACCATGTACCTGCAGATGGCGTAAGTGCGCGCGCAGACACGCAAATGTCATACTTACTGGGAGGTGACAGGAAAAAATGTACGGGCACCGTAAAAGTTTTCAAAAAAGATCAATAACTTTAAAAAACGCGTGGTTACCCCTACATTTTTTGTTGCGAAATGGAAGCGGCAAGCCTATTCAACATGTGATTAGTTTCTGGTTCGTGAGCAAGAGGTATTTAGACTGTATTTTAGCTGAACGCAGAGGAAGGCTGTCAGAGACTTAAAAGCGATTTAGCAACGATTTTGTCTACTAAAAACGTAACAAAATGATTTTAATGTTACCATTTGCCATGTAGTTTAAAGATCTTTTTAAATGTGTTTGCTCTTTCTGTATGTAAAAGGCGAATTCTAAGGAAATCTGTGAAGAAATATCGTTTCCCCGCTTTTTCAGAAAAATGCTGATGTCAGCCATTTTTGTTGAGATTCAAGGCTAATTATCTCGAAAAAATTGTCCCTGCGATAAAAGTCGCGGTAAAGTTTTTCTCATTGAACAACTATGCGACGACGACTTCGACTTTCTGTCCGCCATCTCCAAGAGACTGTCCGCCATGATGATAAATTACCGCTGACCAAGAAAAAATGCTCAATGTTCTTGATCACTAACCAGCCTGAGTTTATTAATGATTTTCGACTTTTAGCGCCCGGGACGCTCAGGTATACTTTCAAAACTTCAAGGGAGGATGCTTAAGCGGGACTGGGACTTATTTATTATTTTTTTTTTTTGAGAAACAACGAAATGTTAAAAAAAAAAAAAACAACAACAACAACAACAAAAAACAATAGCAATATCGTATGAACTTAGAGTTGAGCCATCGTAGCTTGATTACGGATCTCACACAAACAGCAGTGATATACACGCATTGTATTACAATGCATTTTAATGCCGATTTTGACGTTTCGAACGGTAGTCTACACACATTTTTAAAAGTGATGGTTAAAATGTTCTGCAGCAGTTCGCTAACTTGTCTAAAAATCATAAGGATTTTATTGATTTACTAAAATAAATCAATAACTTCTCACTACCGTCATTGACATTAAGGGAAAGCTTTAGCTCTTGAATAAACAGTCTATAACTTTCCAATGAAAGTTCAGTTCACGCTGAAATGTCAAAATAATCTCAATTTATGTTGTGACCAGTGGTTAACACATGACCGAGCAAGGGCTGTTGAATGGTGACTTTTAGCGGGGCCTTGACAATATTACGTATGTGAGCAATTATGGAAGATGAACCTCTGTTGATAAGTACACTAATGGCGCTGTAATATTATAATACTTGCATAGGGGCGCTTATTGATAGTAGAGGCCCTTACAAGAACGCATTCGAAGGGGCACTTACTCGGAAGAAGGGCGCTAAATCGAATCAGTACGGCATGTCTATGTTGTATGTCAGTTTATAGAGATTTTATGGTGCCCTGGTCGACTATGTCAAATTGTCAACATAGAGATTTAATGGTGCCACGAATATGTCAATTTCCCGGCGTGCCCAATCGATGAAAATTGATGATCGGAAGGCAATCGATAAAATCAATATAATCGATAACAATTAATCGATTATTATCGATTGCCTCAATTTTTCGATGAAAATCGATACTCACAATCCTAGTCCTCGTAATTGCTCTCGATTATATCGATTTTCACCGGGAATAGGCCTTTTGCAACAGTTGGTCACGTGACCGATAATTTCTAAACTTTTAGCTACAACAAAATGAATTTCAGAGCTGGAAAGAGCATGTTTTAAATAACTAGGACACCAATTTTCAGATCAATGCCGTATAAGGTTGAGATTTAATGACGATTTGAATATTGCAAAAATTAGAAGGTTTTGTATGGAAGCGAGGAAGCTTTGCCCTCCAGAAACCTTTTCTGTTATTAATCACTACCAAAAGAAGCTGCCGGCATATAACCATTGGAGATAGAAAGAGTGGTAAAACATTAGGAAAAATGGAAATTTCTAGGCCCTTACACCGAAAGGCAAAGATTTTATGGCAGCTTGAAAACTTGCAAAATTACAAGGATTTGTATGGAAAACCACTGGAGCGTGACTGGAGGGCAAAGCGACTTTTTTTCATACAAATCCTTCTAATTTTTAACGTCCATAAAAATTCCCCCTTAAAAGATATAAACCTGAAAATTTGCATGTAAGCTTATTTGGAACTGTTCTTTCCATTTCTGATAACATTATGCATTACCAATGATTAATCAGTGTGTTCTTGAAAAGCACGTCACGTGACCAACTGTTGCAAAAGGCCTATTGCTGCATATACAGCGTGCGTACGCGTGTCCGGTCGAATATGTACTGATTTGTTATTATCTTTGTGCGAGTTGGCCGTTTTTGTCCAGGTGCTACTTGATGTGATCCTCAAGGCACATGCTTCCTTCATTTCTGTAACTGTGCTATTAGAACCACTTTCAGTGGCTCAAGCAAAAAAAAAAATCAGTGTATTGATGTTCAGGTGGCTTTATGAATGATTTTGCAGAGATTGTATGTTGCCCCGACTATGTCAATTTACAGAGATTTTATGTTGCTCCGACTATGTCAATTTACAGAGATTTTATGGTGTCCCGACTATGTCAAATTAACAGAGATTTTGCAGAGATTTTACGATGCCTCGACTATGTCAATTTACAGAGATTTTATGGTGCCCCGACTATGTCAATTTACAGAGATTTTACATGATAAGACTAATTCTGTAAAATCTTTGTAAGTGGTAAATTTACAAGCATTCTGAGAAGATTTTATTAAGTCTGTAAATTATGACTCCTATCCTCTTATTCTAGCGGCTGTAATTTACAAACATTTTACAAACATTTTGAAATGAACAGAACTAAAAACTAAATAAAATGTTTGTAAAATAGATCTACAGACATTTTGTTTTTAATCAGGAAAAGTACCAAGTCTGTAAATTCAGGATTGACAGACATTTCGTAAAGTCTGTAAATTGTTCAAGTTTTCCACCTAAAGTTCCAATGATCCCCCAAAGAAACTTTCTCCGCCCCTCCAGGTCATTAATAATGACCGGTCTCTAATGTCTTATACGACAGAAGTAATTATAAACCTGGAGCTACATTAGTCTCATTTGTTATCTAATCACTCCGCAGTGAAACGAAAACAACATAATTTGTAACTTAGTATAAGTAAGAAAACACCAGTCATAGAAGGGGGCATCTCGTTTATTGATCAGACATAAATTGCCCCATTTCGAAGATAAAGCACAATTTAAAGAGAATTATAGAACTAAGGAACGAGAAACTGAAAGAAGGGAATTGATGTTGTCTTCAACATAGCCGTCCTTGGCACGATCCGATTTCCAACGACCATGTCGTTTAAACAAACGATCGCTGATGCCAGCGTTGGCAGCGGCAGAGGCACCACCTGATCTTAAGCTATGTAAACCATAACTAGACTTAGGAAAACCTAGTTCAACTAAGGAATTAAGCAAAAGCTCCCTAGCCCTAGAATAGGATATAGGTCGTGAACCTAGAGAATAACTAAGAGTGGACTTATGATAAACAAGATTGCGAAATACAAAATCGCCAGAATTACAATTCAAACAAGCGAGATGAAAATAACGAGAAAGTATCGCATAGGGACAAGTGACAGTACCCGTCCCAGCCAAAAGAACTGAAGAACCATCAATGCACACGTCAGTCTTACTACTGGCAATAGTAATCTTAACGTAATCCGAATTATGGAAACTTACATCACAACAGCGCAACTTAGCTAGCTCATCAAAGCGTAAAAATGCACAATAAGCAGTGATAAATTAAGCTGCAATTCGGAGACAAGACAGGTTAGCAGATGGCGAGGCATACTTTAAACAAATTGACGAAATCATCTCAGGAGTAATTGGCTCCTTTTTAACCACTGGTTTAGCGGAAATCCGGGCACCAGCCTCGAGAATGTTCTTCACCAGATGATCTTGACAAGGATCAGGACTGAACCATAGAGCTCGTTAGCCCACGAAATACCACAAGATGCAGAATGAAGTATGGAAGAGCTTGTATCACCTTGGATAAGATGCTCTAGGTAAAGAGCGACGTCTAACGGCTTTGTAGACAAAGCAGTGATCTCGGGGAAGCAAGATGCCCAGACCCTGAATTTCTGAAAGGACCTGAAATACTGATCAATGGTGAGGGGAGCGTTGGACTGCAATGCCCGAGCCGGAAGCGAACTGGCAAGTCTTCGGAGTTTAGGATTCTGTAGGGTGGAGCTACAATGGGCGACAAAAGTAGTTGAGACACTTTTAGGAAAAGACGATTTTCGATTCTTAAACATTTGTTCTATTTTATTTGCATCTAGCGTTAAATCTCTTATACCCCCGGCCCCCCAATTCAATGTTGTGTAGGCGTTGTGGTCTGTGCAATCAAAGAAATAGAAAAATCAACATTGTTGAGGGGGAAAGGGGGGGGGGGGGGAATGTTTCTAAGACGCAGCAAAATCGAATTTTACTGCCAAGTGTCTCAACACTTTTGTCGCTCATTGTAGTCTGCGCAAAAACAATATCACCTTGTGCAAGAAGAAACAAAAATAGAACAAGAATTTTTAGTCCAACACGGACTATTGCTAGTAGCCGTGAAAAAAGCCTAGTGGCGTCCAGAGTAAATCAAGTGTGCAAATGCCCAGTGGCAAAACAAATAAACACACAAAGCCAAGTGGCAAACACTTTAATTCCAACAGATGATAAAGCAAAAAATACAATCTAATAGCTTAGATTTAATTGGCTCCATTAATACGCAAGAAAAGGACAGGCGAACTAAAATTATCAGAACCAAAAATGCAATTCTCATTAACGCCATGCACCAAAACTTGCTTCCCTTCAGCAACATAAAGGAAGTCAACAATATAACTACGGAAAGAACGATCTTCATTAATAATGCATGGCCAAAAAATGGCAAACGGCCAATAAGGGACCACAAGGGTGCCTACGCACTTACGTAATTTGACATGCTCAATAACTTGGGTGACAAGGCAAACAGGAGGGACCAACCAACAGTTTTCACCTAGCCAGCTATGACTAAGAGCATCTACACCCAAACTATTAGGACTGTAAAAGCGCGAATACTCAGGAACCTAGGCAACTTGGTATTTGCATAACTAGCAAAACAATCTACGGTGAAAGGACCCCATCGAGAATCTATTGCACGAAAACAATCGTTGGAAACACACCAGTCGTCAAAATCAACGATCTTACTGTAATAATCAGCTTTCTGATTAAGCGTACGAGGAATCCATTCCACTGACAACCTAATACCATGAGCAGAAGTCAAACAGAAAATATCCTTAGCAATAGTATTTAAATGTGGCTTATTGCTCCCAGAATCTGTAATGAACGCTACAGTTTCAGACCGTTGATTTTGACGACTGGTGTGTTTCCAACGATTGTTTTCGTGCAATAGATTCTCGATGGGGTCCTTTCACCGTAGATTGTTTTGCTAGTTATGCAAATACCAAGTTGCCTAGGTTCCTGAGTATTCGCGCTTTTACAGTCCTAATAGTTTGGGTGTAGATGCTCTTAGTCATAGCTGGCTAGGTGAAAACTGTTGGTTGGTCCCTCCTGTTTGCCTTGTCACCCAAGTTATTGAGCATGTCAAATTACGTAAGTGCGTAGGCACCCTTGTGGTCCCTTATTGGCCGTTTGCCATTTTTTGGCCATGCATTATTAATGAAGATCGTTCTTTCCGTAGTTATATTGTTGACTTCCTTTATGTTGCTGAAGGGAAGCAAGTTTTGGTGCATGGCGTTAATGAGAATTGCATTTTTGGTTCTGATAATTTTAGTTCGCCTGTCCTTTTCTTGCGTATTAATGGAGCCAATTAAATCTAAGCTATTAGATTGTATTTTTTGCTTTATCATCTGTTGGAATTAAAGTGTTTGCCACTTGGCTTTGTGTGTTTATTTGTTTTGCCACTGGGCATTTGCACACTTGATTTACTCTGGACGCCACTAGGCTTTTTTCACGGCTACTAGCAATAGTCCGTGTTGGACTAAAAATTCTTGTTCTATTTTTGTTTCTTCTTGCACAAGGTGATATTGTTTTTGCGCAGACTACAATGAGCGACAAAAGTGTTGAGACACTTGGCAGTAAAATTCGATTTTGCTGCGTCTTAGAAACATTCCCCCCCCCCCCCCTTTCCCCCTCAACAATGTTGATTTTTCTATTTCTTTGATTGCACAGACCACAACGCCTACACAACATTGAATTGGGGGGCCGGGGGTATAAGAGATTTAACGCTAGATGCAAATAAAATAGAACAAATGTTTAAGAATCGAAAATCGTCTTTTCCTAAAAGTGTCTCAACTACTTTTGTCGCCCATTGTAGCTCCACCCTACAGAATCCTAAACTCCGAAGACTTGCCAGTTCGCTTCCGGCTCGGGCATTGCAGTCCAACGCTCCCCTCACCATTGATCAGTATTTCAGGTCCTTTCAGAAATTCAGGGTCTGGGCATCTTGCTTCCCCGAGATCACTGCTTTGTCTACAAAGCCGTTAGACGTCGCTCTTTACCTAGAGCATCTTATCCAAGGTGATACAAGCTCTTCCATACTTCATTCTGCATCTTGTGGTATTTCGTGGGCTAACGAGCTCTATGGTTCAGTCCTGATCCTTGTCAAGATCATCTGGTGAAGAACATTCTCGAGGCTGGTGCCCGGATTTCCGCTAAACCAGTGGTTAAAAAGGAGCCAATTACTCCTGAGATGATTTCGTCAATTTGTTTAAAGTATGCCTCGCCATCTGCTAACCTGTCTTGTCTCCGAATTGCAGCTTAATTTATCACTGCTTATTGTGCATTTTTACGCTTTGATGAGCTAGCTAAGTTGCGCTGTTGTGATGTAAGTTTCCATAATTCGGATTACGTTAAGATTACTATTGCCAGTAGTAAGACTGACGTGTGCATTGATGGTTCTTCAGTTCTTTTGGCTGGGACGGGTACTGTCACTTGTCCCTATGCGATACTTTCTCGTTATTTTCATCTCGCTTGTTTGAATTGTAATTCTGGCGATTTTGTATTTCGCAATCTTGTTTATCATAAGTCCACTCTTAGTTATTCTCTAGGTTCACGACCTATATCCTATTCTAGGGCTAGGGAGCTTTTGCTTAATTCCTTAGTTGAACTAGGTTTTCCTAAGTCTAGTTATGGTTTACATAGCTTAAGATCAGGTGGTGCCTCTGCCGCTGCCAACGCTGGCATCAGCGATCGTTTGTTTAAACGACATGGTCGTTGGAAATCGGATCGTGCCAAGGACGGCTATGTTGAAGACAACATCAATTCCCTTCTTTCAGTTTCTCGTTCCTTAGTTCTATAATTCTCTTTAAATTGTGCTTTATCTTCGAAATGGGGCAATTTATGTCTGATCAATAAACGAGATGCCCCCTTCTATGACTGGTGTTTTCTTACTTATACTAAGTTACAAATTATGTTGTTTTCGTTTCACTGCGGAGTGATTAGATAACAAATGAGACTAATGTAGCTCCAGGTTTATAATTACTTCTGTCGTATAAGACATTAGAGACCGGTCATTATTAATGACCTGGAGGGGCGGAGAAAGTTTCTTTGGGGGATCATTGGAACTTTAGGTGGAAAACTTGAACAATTTACAGACTTTACGAAATGTCTGTCAATCCTGAATTTACAGACTTGGTACTTTTCCTGATTAAAAACAAAATGTCTGTAGATCTATTTTACAAACATTTTATTTAGTTTTTAGTTCTGTTCATTTCAAAATGTTTGTAAAATGTTTGTAAATTACAGCCGCTAGAATAAGAGGATAGGAGTCATAATTTACAGACTTAATAAAATCTTCTCAGAATGCTTGTAAATTTACCACTTACAAAGATTTTACAGAATTAGTCTTATCATGTAAAATCTCTGTAAATTGACATAGTCGGGGCACCATAAAATCTCTGTAAATTGACATAGTCGAGGCATCGTAAAATCTCTGCAAAATCTCTGTTAATTTGACATAGTCGGGACACCATAAAATCTCTGTAAATTGACATAGTCGGAGCAACATAAAATCTCTGTAAATTGACATAGTCGGGGCAACATACAATCTCTGCAAAATCATTCATAAAGCCACCTGAACATCAATACACTGATTTTTTTTTTTGCTTGAGCCACTGAAAGTGGTTCTAATAGCACAGTTACAGAAATGAAGGAAGCATGTGCCTTGAGGATCACATCAAGTAGCACCTGGACAAAAACGGCCAACTCGCACAAAGATAATAACAAATCAGTACATATTCGACCGGACACGCGTACGCACGCTGTATATGCAGCAATAGGCCTTTTGCAACAGTTGGTCACGTGACGTGCTTTTCAAGAACACACTGATTAATCATTGGTAATGCATAATGTTATCAGAAATGGAAAGAACAGTTCCAAATAAGCTTACATGCAAATTTTCAGGTTTATATCTTTTAAGGGGGAATTTTTATGGACGTTAAAAATTAGAAGGATTTGTATGAAAAAAAGTCGCTTTGCCCTCCAGTCACGCTCCAGTGGTTTTCCATACAAATCCTTGTAATTTTGCAAGTTTTCAAGCTGCCATAAAATCTTTGCCTTTCGGTGTAAGGGCCTAGAAATTTCCATTTTTCCTAATGTTTTACCACTCTTTCTATCTCCAATGGTTATATGCCGGCAGCTTCTTTTGGTAGTGATTAATAACAGAAAAGGTTTCTGGAGGGCAAAGCTTCCTCGCTTCCATACAAAACCTTCTAATTTTTGCAATATTCAAATCGTCATTAAATCTCAACCTTATACGGCATTGATCTGAAAATTGGTGTCCTAGTTATTTAAAACATGCTCTTTCCAGCTCTGAAATTCATTTTGTTGTAGCTAAAAGTTTAGAAATTATCGGTCACGTGACCAACTGTTGCAAAAGGCCTATTCCCGGTGAAAATCGATATAATCGAGAGCAATTACGAGGACTAGGATTGTGAGTATCGATTTTCATCGAAAAATTGAGGCAATCGATAATAATCGATTAATTGTTATCGATTATATTGATTTTATCGATTGCCTTCCGATCATCAATTTTCATCGATTGGGCACGCCGGGAAATTGACATATTCGTGGCACCATTAAATCTCTATGTTGACAATTTGACATAGTCGACCAGGGCACCATAAAATCTCTATAAACTGACATACAACATAGACATGCCGTACTGATTCGATTTAGCGCCCTTCTTCCGAGTAAGTGCCCCTTCGAATGCGTTCTTGTAAGGGCCTCTACTATCAATAAGCGCCCCTATGCAAGTATTATAATATTACAGCGCCATTAGTGTACTTATCAACAGAGGTTCATCTTCCATAATTGCTCACATACGTAATATTGTCAAGGCCCCGCTAAAAGTCACCATTCAACAGCCCTTGCTCGGTCATGTGTTAACCACTGGTCACAACATAAATTGAGATTATTTTGACATTTCAGCGTGAACTGAACTTTCATTGGAAAGTTATAGACTGTTTATTCAAGAGCTAAAGCTTTCCCTTAATGTCAATGACGGTAGTGAGAAGTTATTGATTTATTTTAGTAAATCAATAAAATCCTTATGATTTTTAGACAAGTTAGCGAACTGCTGCAGAACATTTTAACCATCACTTTTAAAAATGTGTGTAGACTACCGTTCGAAACGTCAAAATCGGCATTAAAATGCATTGTAATACAATGCGTGTATATCACTGCTGTTTGTGTGAGATCCGTAATCAAGCTACGATGGCTCAACTCTAAGTTCATACGATATTGCTATTGTTTTTTGTTGTTGTTGTTGTTGTTTTTTTTTTTTTTAACATTTCGTTGTTTCTCAAAAAAAAAAAATAATAAATAAGTCCCAGTCCCGCTTAAGCATCCTCCCTTGAAGTTTTGAAAGTATACCTGAGCGTCCCGGGCGCTAAAAGTCGAAAATCATTAATAAACTCAGGCTGGTTAGTGATCAAGAACATTGAGCATTTTTTCTTGGTCAGCGGTAATTTATCATCATGGCGGACAGTCTCTTGGAGATGGCGGACAGAAAGTCGAAGTCGTCGTCGCATAGTTGTTCAATGAGAAAAACTTTACCGCGACTTTTATCGCAGGGACAGAAATCCTTTTCAGACATTTCGCGGGATGCATGCTTTTCCCGGCAAGCCAGGTAGTGACGTCTAGTGACGTATTACACCTTCATTACACGAGCATGCTCTACGATCACGTCCATTTCGCTACCCCGCCTTTTTTCGAATTCTTTTCATGCTGTGAATTCGAACGGCTAGTAATGACTTCGTGTGTTTTATTCTCATTTTAGGACTTGGTTCTAGCTGCAAAGAAACATGGGTAAGTGTCCATTTCAGGGGGGGGGGGGGGGCTGATGAAATATATTCGTAACGCAATTTTGACTTCGTTAATCTCCTTTAAAGTTCGAATCTTATGTTTTCTGTGCCGATCAAGCTCATGGCTCCTTAGGTAATTTCACTCATGCTTCTGCTCTCATTTATTTTCTCAGATCTGTTGATGTGGCTGCAAGGGATTCTTTGGAACAAAATGGCCCTGCCGATCTTATCAAACTGGTTGTCGAAGAAGATAAGGTACAGTTTTATGGCTACATTTGCTTTTCGTTTTATGATCGGTTGAAACGTTGCAAATTGCAACAATTAAGGACGGTGCCTACTAAATACAAAGGTTTTTGCGCCAAGTTAGGACCACGCAGAAAAAGTAGATATTTGCAATGGCTATTGGAATCCACAAAGAAAAATCGGGGTAGCCACCCATTTTTTCGAGATAATTAGCCTTGAATCTCAACAAAAATGCTGACATCAGCATTTTTCTGAAAAAAGCGGGAAACGATATTTCTTCACAGATTTCCTTAGAATTCGCCTTTACATACAGAAAGGCAAACACATTTAAAAAGATCTTTAAAGTACATGGCAAATGGTAACATTAAAATCATTTTTCGTTTTTAGTAACAAAATCGTTGCAAAATCGCTTTTAACGTCTCTGACAGCCTTCCTCTGGTTCAGCTAAAATACAATCTAAATACCTTTTGCTCACGACCAGAACTAATCACATGTTGAATAGGCTTGCCGCTTCCATTTCGCAACAAAAAAATTTAGGGGTAACCACGCGTTTTTTAAAGTTATTGATCTTTTTGAAACTTTTACGGTGCCCGTCTACATTTTTTCCTGTGCACCTCCCAGTAAGTAGACATTTGCGTGTCTGCGCGCGCACTACGCCATCTGCAGGTTACATGTTTGCAGTTGGATTTCAAGTGTAATTTTCGAAAGATAACAGCTAGATTTTCAGCTGGAAGACGTTAACAGTTAGTGGCTAGCGATATGCTGCTATTCTGGTCTCCCTGGTTTAAGTACAGGTTCATAAATTGATTTGGTCACCATAGGAAATTTTGCTTAATTTTAGTCGTGTGCTTGGTGGGCGTAGTTGATGCGTCAATGTCAACCCAGCGCGCGCGCGCTTAAACCATGGCTTGCGTGATGCGCAGAACGTGTGCGCACTAACAAAAGTAGGCACTGTCCTTAAGGAGGCTCGAAAGGGTTTTTAGCTGCACGAGCGCGCAATCTACACACGCCATAACTAAGATGCACGCGTCAGCTGAAATTAGTATTTAAAATCAGCACACCGGAAGTTAATGCTGCGTAAAATCGCGCAAACCGGAAAAAAAATCTGCGAAAACTACAAAATTGGTTTTTTTTTGACCACATCCCAAATCGTCGGTTTTTCTTTAGAGAATCGATTTGTGATTTCGTCCGCGTCAGCGGTGGAGTGGGAATTCCCTCGTTGTCGTGTATGAAATAAAAGACACGTGAATCGAAAATGACTTTGATCTTTTTTTTTGGGGGGGGGGGGGGGGTGAAGAGGTGGAGATTGGAAGAAAACTGTGCGGACCTACGGTTACGGAAAAAAATCCTGGGCTACGCTTCCTTGTCAGTCAATAGACAGCTCACTTCAAGTTGTAGACATCAGAGCCAGAAGTCAATTATGATTCTGCGTTTCCTTGGCTCTTTTTGAGGACGGGGGAGTTTCTGTAGTTGCTGGGGTTTTTTAAACACAGTGGAACTGTTTATTGAAAATTTAAAATGGCGCCGAGAGATTTTTTGTCGCCAGGCTGTATTTGGCCGACGGCATACCGGTGTGATTCTGCCACATTTCGCTTAATGACGAAAACTTGGTTTGAACTGATTGCCGAACTGCTGGTCGAAACATTCTCCTACAGCTGGTGGATTTGCTTGAAGCTGCAGGCACCGAACTGTGGCAAAGGGATGTTCCGAAGAAATCGCAGATATCGAGCTGGATTGTACAGGCACGTATCCGACTAGCCAATGTGTCCAACAACACTTTCTCGTCTTTCACTGGCAGTTAAATGCATTAATGTTTTGGCTTTACAACGTTCTACCTTATGCGGCCCATCCATCATTTAGTTGCTTCGAGCCGACGTTTTTGGGAAGGCTGTGGTTTTGACTATTCTTTATTTCTGTAATTTCTCCCGTTCCGATTCCAGAGGGAAAAACTTGGCTTGGTTCCTACTGTCATTGTTCCTGTATTTTGATTTTGTTGAACAAAATGAGGATTTTCCGAAGGGAGGAAGTACTAGCAGATTGCTGCGTGGTATTAACAGCCGGGTGGATGTTTAAACCTCCGTTGCTGCCCGCGCGTTGTTTGCGAAGCGATTAAAACAATGGCTGTGGAATGGTCCTTGGAACGCTTCTTCTGAACCTGTTAACAATATCCCACAAAGGAACTCGTCTCTGGATAGTTCAGCGATAAACAGTTTGTGACCATAGGATAAAATAAATCACGTCTTGTCGTTCTAAACACAATCATTGTTCAAGTGGGGGGAAAAACTTCTCCATTTTGAAGAAAGCCCCATTTAGGAGTTTGTATCACTTGTTTCCATGGTGATTGAAACGCAAGGTTGTGATTGGTTGAATTTAAACCACACGCTGTCAAATGTGATTGGTTAATTTTAACTACATCTTTGCAATGTTGACTGCTTAGTGAACTGTTCCCATAACACAACTGTCCGATAACAAAGGTGTCCGATAACAAACTGTCCGAGAACAGCTTGACTAGTGAATTCGTGCTGGGGAAATAGGAGTTTTTTAAACCACTCACAATCGACGAAAAATTGTTCAATTTTTTATGATTAAATGAACAAATAGATAAGGCAGATTGCCATTGCTACAGCTTTGCTTGGATTTAACGATCTTGGACGTTCGGTGGACCCCTACTTTTTCTTTTCAGAAATAGACAGTGTTAATTTACAATTATTTCCACCTTGTCCAAAAAATGAACAAAAAAATCAATGTGGGAAGTTAAAAAATTTTCAAGGATCTACTGTCCACGGAACATGGAATCCTGCCATCTCGCGGCTGGCAAGGCGCGTGAAAACTTATGGGACGCTAAAATGCGAAACCTGTTGTCTTGAGGAATCCTCATCCAGTTAACTAAATTTCGCCCCCCTTAACTAGGTCCATTTAAACCATATTGGGGCACCACCGAGAACATTTCTCTTCAAATCTTAAACTGCAATTATTTTGGGACTTGGCAGCCACTGTGGCCTTCCTCGCTAACGAATCCCGAGTTACTCAGATTTAGGTGTTTCCTCTTGGCATGGTTCTATCCCAAATGAAGTCGGGTGACCCCCCCATTTTTTT
>JAHPZR010017789.1:0-12569 GCA_019787425.1 Platygyra sinensis
TGATAATGATTATGATATAAATAATGATAATGATAATGTTAATGATAATGATAATGATAATGATAATGATAAAAATAATGTTAATGTTAATGAAAATGATAATGATAATGCCAGTTTACAGGAAGCTCTACCTGTCATGTAAAATAGAGAGGTCCTGTTGTAAATATATCATTAATCGCAAAAGCTATTACTTCTAAAATGTACCACGCCCAGTTCCTTATTAATGTTATTCACGCCACGATTGCCTCTTTGCATTCTTTCAGTCGCATTAAAAGAGAGAGAGCAATTTCAAATCTGAGCTCTTTTCCTATAGAATGTATGAAGTAATTACTGTTACCTTGTTTACCCGAGGTGCCGCACAAATTGTGGAAAGAAAGTCCTTCAGTCCAAAACATTGAGGATCGAGCCCAAATGTGAAGGCAAACTGTGTGATCGTATCATCAAAATAAAATGGAGCATCCACACACTCAACTCTACCGTGCACATTCATCGGGGGAGAAAAGGAAGCACCTTCGTTGTAAAAGATTTCTCTTCGCATGTTTACCCTTCAAAAACAAGGAATCCTCAATACAAAATAAGGGCCGTCATTGCAATTCGTGTAGAAAATGACATCAAAGACATCAAAGAAGAACACGATGAAAACGTTATATTGAATTCCCCACCATTCATCACTGATGGCAACAGTGGGTGTTTTGTGACGCCTAACGAAGGTTACGCTGTAGAGACAATATTCAATATCACTTGCTTGGGCTGGAGTGACGAGGACGAGCCCTTAAAGTACGAATTTCGCTACAACACCAGCGATGGTTTGATAATCAATTATCCAAACGTGGGGAATGGAAAGAACACGCTGTCGACAAACCTTCCTGTTGGAAATAAGGCTAATAATTTCGATTTAAGAGTGGATGTGTACGTCAAGGATTCACTTGGAGATTTGACCATCAGCAGCGTGGCAGTGAAGGTAGGCCGGGAATTTTCAGCGACCAAACGAACTGCAGGGGCAGTTACCGCCAAAATTAGCAGACTTGCTAAGAGTTCCTTTATCTGTTCTTCTCTCGGCAAGAGCTACTGCAAAGTTGCCTTAATTACGCTATTTTATATCGTTTAGGTAAAGGACAAGTACTCTGAAGACGTAGCCAAAACCTTGGACAAGATTGCTAACAATGAAAGTAACAAATTCACTAACTACATAAACACCAATAAACCTACAGATGCGTTTGACGTGGCAATATCTGTACTTTCACTTGTGGAGCAGAGAAGACGTTCAAGTGGATCAGAGGTTAGTGATCTCATTCTCGCTGTTTTCGAGGGATCCTAAAACTATCCTTTATATCCCTTTTTTTGCTATACTTTACGTTATACACATAAACATTGCTTGTAATGTAGCATTAAAGCTTTGCCCAAGGAATAGAATCGAAGATGACAACAATAATCTCAAGATTGAACTGGGCTGCTTGAACAAGTGAATGCGGAATATAGTAAGACGTTCCCCCTTTTTAACTGGTTACCCGTTTTACTAGTCCTCGTTTTAATATCCCATCCCATTATACTGATTTGAACTGCTTTTTTTTATCTAAAAAGAGGTTTTCGGGTAGTCAGAGATCAAATGAGCTGTTTTAATCCTATGTTGTTTTTGCTAGGGCGAAGATGACAATGACCAACTTGCTATATCAAAAGACAAAGTCCGAAAAGTCAGTATAATTACATGAGATAGGATAAAGATTATTATATAGGTCATACATACTGTGGATAGGTGTATGAGATGAATTCTACAGCTTCCAGTATTATGTCTTTTGTTTTCACAGGTGGCCCAGACGTTTAATACGATTTTAAATACGTGACATTAATCTGTCGGCGATTGCGTTACTTTGATGTCTCTGTGTTCTTAGAGGCGGCTTAGAGCCATTATGCGAGTTTTACAGAGAATTCAAATAACGCAACACAAACATAAATTAAGATAATTTATTTAAATCGTTTTCTATACGTAGCATTTAAAGGGCCATTGTCACGCTATTTGGCAACTTTTTAAAAAGCTAGGAAGTGTCTTCGCATCAACTGAATTCCAAAACTAATGATCTAGTTTTGTTATTTAAGACTATTTGAAGGTACTGAAACTGTTTCCTGTTGCCTGTCGCTACGGATGGCATAGATGGAAATGGATTGAAACTTGAAAAAATTGGCCAATTTTTTCAAGTTTTGATGCTACGTGTTCCAAAAATCCTCAAGAAATTTATTATGGTGAGCTCTCTCTGATAAAATTCATTTGATATCGGGGGATAACTTTATAGAAGCATTTTGTTTATGATTAAAGCCTCAAAGTAATGATTTTAGTACAGAATTGACCCAAAACAGCAAAATCCTCGTGACACTGCTCCTTTAAAGCATTCTCATACATTGTCTTATAAACTTTTAAAACTGTAACGCAATCGCTAAACTAAAAGAGACTAATGTCACGTACTAATCGTATTCAACGAGTTTGGTACGTTAAGGTGGCCGAACACAGTTTCGCGCGTGCTTTTACTGCTGCAATATTTCGCACGTGCACAAGGATTTCAAAGAACAAACATGCCGTAAACATACCGATCATTTTATTTACTCAACGCTCGCACTATCTGTGTTATTTTTTTCTATAACTGAACGCAGTGTATTGATGGCTTTAGTCTTTTATTACAAAGATATGTTAGAAAAGGTAACGATGCAAAGAACCCAGCAATTCTCAGTTTTTGTTTGTTACTGAAAGAACCCAGTTAAATGCAACGCATGCGCAGTTGCTCGAAAAATTGAGACCGATTGCTTTAGCAGAAACATGCCGATTTCTAACGATCCAGTCGTTAGAATTTCAAGAAATTTGACAGAAAAATAGATCAGAGACCACGTGAATGATCTATCAAAAAAAATCTGAATTTTGACATAGGGAATTTTTAATAATACAGAAAATGATTAACAGCGAATTACGAAAATCGCCTATGTCAAAATTTCATTAGGACCGACAGAAGGGATTTAATGTCAATTCTTAGTGTGCAAAATATGAAAACAATCTAACGACTGGATTTTTTTTAAATAAACAAAAACCATTATTTAAGCCTTGTTTTTAACCAGACCCGTTGCCATGGTAACAGCACACACCCTGGTCAAAATGCGAGAATAAATATTTCTTTGGTTAACCTTGACTCTTGCAAAAAATGGGCGCCAAACCAAAAATAGTTTGAAAGTTATGGTGAATTAGGCATAGGCACTTCAAAACTGTGTTCGGCCACCTTAAAGGGCTATTTTTTTTCAAAATAAACAAGTGCAAGTTAAAAGGGAATCGATCCCATTCCTCGGAAAAAGTTGTTGTATTCTTGACGGGTAGAAGTGTAGATTGCGTACTTTATAAAAAAAGACGTTTGACTTTCTTAAGATTCGTTGACGGATAGAAACTAATATCCTTGGATAAGCCATCCGTTGTTAAGGGGACTCTGATGTAAGACCGCACCGTACTTGAATCTACCGTAAATCTTCGAATTAGCGCCTCCATTCGAATAAAGCCCCCTTCCTATCGGCTGAAATTCAAAATAAGCAATCCCCTCCCTCGGATTGGCGCCCCCCCTTTCCTCCCGTCATTTTAGGAACAAGTAATGAGACAACAAAATATGTATGGTTTTCGTCATGCAGTATTACATTTGAACATTATTTCAGTTTGTAAATACGTTAAGGTGGTCGGACACACTTGTTTAGAAAATCTAACAACCAGATTTATTTGCAAAAAAACAAAACCGATGTTCTATTTTTACTAGGTCGTAAGCTCTCTTATGACAACGATTTTGACTCCGTCGCTTGTGAAAATTATCCTTAATCAAGTGTTTAAATCATGTTTAGTTGAAAGACAACATCCTTGACGAGTTGAGCAGAATCAAAATCGACAGCAAAGAGCTTATCACAAAAGTAAGCACTGCGGTAGCTATGGCAACCAAAGAAAGAGATGAAATATCCCAAGAATCCCAGGTATTGTCGTTTTGTTTAATCGTTAATTGTTTTAATCTCGACGAAATTTCACTTATCTAAACGAAAACGTGCGCTTAGGTTCGTAAAATTTCTTTTGTATAAACGCGAACTTTAACAACGCCCCTGTTACAACATGCCTGCAAAAACAAAGTGTTGATTGGAATTAGAATGAAACTCTTAAAGTTTTGACCTGGAATTATGTTTAGTATCATATAACAGCTTAGGCCATTCTTCTCCGCTTCTGTGACAAAATTTTCTTTCTTACTCAGGTACAAGCCCTGGAGCGCCTGGACGAGGCGACAGATTTTCTTTCCAGACTCATGGAAAATAACACAGAAGATGCCATCACTATGACAACAGTCAGTCAGAATCTGCTTCTTGGACTGGGCAATATTTTGAATATCTCTTCTCAGGATGCTAGCGTTATTTCGATACAAACAACGTGGTATGAGATCGACAAGGAAAAGGTATTGAAACACATGCGACAATTAGACTTGGATCTTTGCTTTGATCTGATACATTTGCTATTGTTTCTAGTCCTTTCAGTCGCATTATCGTGATATGAAGTGTCGATAGACTCGTTTACACTCTACTGAACCGTTTTATGCTATCGTTTAAAGCACTAAACGAGCGCCGGCTACATTGCAAAAAAACGGTACTGCATCGCACTGCATTGTAAAGCGCCGGCCAAACGATCGCAACAGTTCAACGCAACATATCGCAACATTGTTGGCCCAGTATTTTCAAGCCCCGGCCAAACGATCGCAACAGTTCAACGCAACATATTGCAACATTGTTGGCCCAGTATTTTCAAGCCCCGGCCAAACGATCGCAACATTTCAACGCAACATATTGCAACATTCTTGGGTGCCACATGTGTGCGTTTGGCCACCTGTTGCGATGTGTTGCGACATGTTGGGTGTTGTTGGCTCAAATTTGAAAATGGTCACATTTTTCATGCAACATTTGTGGGTGTTGCATGAAGTCGTAGTCGTTTGGCCAGGCTCCTGCAACAGTGTTGCGCCTGGGCATGATTTTCATCTCCCAACGTGTCGCAACACGTCGCAACAGGGTGGACAAACGCACGCAGCATGTTGCCCCCAACAATGTTGCGATCTGTTGGTCCTGTTGCGTTTAAATGTTGCGATCGTTTGGCCGGAGCTTGCAAAAGCTGGGCCAACAATCTTGGGATATGTTGCGTTGAGATGTTGACATCGTTTAGCCGGGGCTTCAAGCAACATCCTAAAATGTTGCGTAAAAAATTTGACCAGTTTCAAATCTGAGCCAACAACACCCAACATGTCGCAACACATCGCAACAGGTGGCCAAACGCACGCAAAATGTACACATTACCAGAAATCACGGACATTTCGAGCCCGCTAAAAATTGTCAGCGGTATATCATGTTGCACTCTAGAACAATAAAATCTAAGATGGCGGCGCTTATCGCTCTGTGATGTGCTTCACAGGTTAAGCACTGTTGATATAATGTATGCCGAGAATAGGAAAAAGAAAAGATCTTCCTTGGATTCTTGATCCGTTGTCCTTGCTTATTTTGAACCATTGAGCAGGAATCCAAAAATTAAGAAGGTCAATGTAGTTCAACTCATTTCCTCTCTCGTCTTTGATTCCAACAAGCTCATGCCATTTCTTCAGAATTGGATATGGGATGTATATTGACAGAGCAATTTCAGCTTGTCTACTGTGCTGCTGATGTATATAAGACAACGGGGAATCAGTGACTTGAAGTTTAAAATCAAGGGCTTTCTTTTCGAAATCGAGCAAAACATGAGACATTCTCAGTGCCGGAATTCAATAAGTGGATTAAGTCTTCCCATATATTTTGCTCTAACGACTTTAAGTTGCGCGTACATTTATTGTGAGAGTTTTGAGTGAACAGTTATTATGCTGTTAGAGAGATTTGTGCCGTTTAGAGCTTATCGTTTTCCGAATTTGGAAGTGTCTTGGCCGTTTAGTATGTCACTTTGCAGTAAAATGCAGTATACTGTGTGTAGTGCAGTGCTGTGGAATGCCTTAAGCCCCAGCCAAACGATCGCAACATTTCAACGCAACATATCGCAACATTCATTACCAGAAATCCGAGTCACATTGCGTCACGAATACCGCACGTCAATCAAATAGAACTTAAAAAATGGCTTCCCGACGTTATAAAGAAATGTATGGGATCTAAAACAAAATCTCAATTTTTGCCTGTTTAAATATATTAAATTCTATGTGCCGACCTTTTGCTGATAAATAATATGCAACTGCACTACGAAGCGAAGGTTTTTTTACTGTTTCGTTTAATTCTTCGAGCCGCCAACTAGCACCAAAATAACAAGGATTTACGGTTGTGCTTGCTTACTAGTTTCATCCAAATCCTTCACTTACCTTGACTTCAAAGCTTTGAGCTGTCCGTTTGTTTCATGCTTCCATCGGTGCCGACCCCTCAAAATGTTCTTCAAATCACGATCGTTTTAAGCAAGTCAAATAAAGCCTTTCATAATAAAACAGGAGGCCGCCAATCGGCACCGAAAAAAGGGCTTAATCGCGAATGGATATAGCCTTCCTCTGGGCGCACAAATGTCCTGCAGGATGCGAAGAAACTCGAAGAACAACCACTTTCCAACGCGCAAAAATCCACCATATTTACTTCAGCTTAGCCTCCTGGCAGTTTCACACGTTCTACCGCTGTCTAAGTATCTACAGGCTCAAAAATGCGAAAAATATATGGGAAGACTTAATCCACTTATTGAATTCCGGCACTGAGAATGTCTCATGTTTTGCTCGATTTCGAAAAGAAAGCCCTTGATTTTAAACTTCAAGTCACTGATTCCCCGTTGTCTTATATACATCAGCAGCACAGTAGACAAGCTGAAATTGCTCTGTCAATATACATCCCATATCCAATTCTGAAGAAATGGCATGAGCTTGTTGGAATCAAAGACGAGAGAGGAAATGAGTTGAACTACATTGACCTTCTTAATTTTTGGATTCCTGCTCAATGGTTCAAAATAAGCAAGGACAACGGATCAAGAATCCAAGGAAGATCTTTTCTTTTTCCTATTCTCGGCATACATTATATCAACAGTGCTTAACCTGTGAAGCACATCACAGAGCGATAAGCGCCGCCATCTTAGATTTTATTGTTCTAGAGTGCAACATGATATACCGCTGACAATTTTTAGCGGGCTCGAAATGTCCGTGATTTCTGGTAATGTGTACATTTTGCGTGCGTTTGGCCACCTGTTGCGATGTGTTGCGACATGTTGGGTGTTGTTGGCTCAGATTTGAAACTGGTCAAATTTTTTACGCAACATTTTAGGATGTTGCTTGAAGCCCCGGCTAAACGATGTCAACATCTCAACGCAACATATCCCAAGATTGTTGGCCCAGCTTTTGCAAGCTCCGGCCAAACGATCGCAACATTTAAACGCAACAGGACCAACAGATCGCAACATTGTTGGGGGCAACATGCTGCGTGCGTTTGTCCACCCTGTTGCGACGTGTTGCGACACGTTGGGAGATGAAAATCATGCCCAGGCGCAACACTGTTGCAGGAGCCTGGCCAAACGACTACGACTTCATGCAACACCCACAAATGTTGCATGAAAAATGTGACCATTTTCAAATTTGAGCCAACAACACCCAACATGTCGCAACACATCGCAACAGGTGGCCAAACGCACACATGTGGCACCCAAGAATGTTGCAATATGTTGCGTTGAAATGTTGCGATCGTTTGGCCGGGGCTTGAAAATACTGGGCCAACAATGTTGCAATATGTTGCGTTGAACTGTTGCGATCGTTTGGCCGGGGCTTGAAAATACTGGGCCAACAATGTTGCGATATGTTGCGTTGAACTGTTGCGATCGTTTGGCCGGCGCTTTACAATGCAGTGCGATGCAGTACCGTTTTTTTGCAATGTAGCCGGCGCTCGTTTAGTGCTTTAAACGATAGCATAAAACGGTTCAGTAGAGTGTAAACGAGTCTATCGACACTTCATATCACGATAATGCGACTGAAAGGACTAGAAACAATAGCAAATGTATCAGATCAAAGCAAAGATCCAAGTCTAATTGTCGCATGTGTTTCAATACCTTTTCCTTGTCGATCTCATACCACGTTGTTTGTATCGAAATAACGCTAGCATCCTGAGAAGAGATATTCAAAATATTGCCCAGTCCAAGAAGCAGATTCTGACTGACTGTTGTCATAGTGATGGCATCTTCTGTGTTATTTTCCATGAGTCTGGAAAGAAAATCTGTCGCCTCGTCCAGGCGCTCCAGGGCTTGTACCTGAGTAAGAAAGAAAATTTTGTCACAGAAGCGGAGAAGAATGGCCTAAGCTGTTATATGATACTAAACATAATTCCAGGTCAAAACTTTAAGAGTTTCATTCTAATTCCAATCAACACTTTGTTTTTGCAGGCATGTTGTAACAGGGGCGTTGTTAAAGTTCGCGTTTATACAAAAGAAATTTTACGAACCTAAGCGCACGTTTTCGTTTAGATAAGTGAAATTTCGTCGAGATTAAAACAATTAACGATTAAACAAAACGACAATACCTGGGATTCTTGGGATATTTCATCTCTTTCTTTGGTTGCCATAGCTACCGCAGTGCTTACTTTTGTGATAAGCTCTTTGCTGTCGATTTTGATTCTGCTCAACTCGTCAAGGATGTTGTCTTTCAACTAAACATGATTTAAACACTTGATTAAGGATAATTTTCACAAGCGACGGAGTCAAAATCGTTGTCATAAGAGAGCTTACGACCTAGTAAAAATAGAACATCGGTTTTGTTTTTTTGCAAATAAATCTGGTTGTTAGATTTTCTAAACAAGTGTGTCCGACCACCTTAACGTATTTACAAACTGAAATAATGTTCAAATGTAATACTGCATGACGAAAACCATACATATTTTGTTGTCTCATTACTTGTTCCTAAAATGACGGGAGGAAAGGGGGGGCGCCAATCCGAGGGAGGGGATTGCTTATTTTGAATTTCAGCCGATAGGAAGGGGGCTTTATTCGAATGGAGGCGCTAATTCGAAGATTTACGGTAGATTCAAGTACGGTGCGGTCTTACATCAGAGTCCCCTTAACAACGGATGGCTTATCCAAGGATATTAGTTTCTATCCGTCAACGAATCTTAAGAAAGTCAAACGTCTTTTTTTATAAAGTACGCAATCTACACTTCTACCCGTCAAGAATACAACAACTTTTTCCGAGGAATGGGATCGATTCCCTTTTAACTTGCACTTGTTTATTTTGAAAAAAAATAGCCCTTTAAGGTGGCCGAACACAGTTTTGAAGTGCCTATGCCTAATTCACCATAACTTTCAAACTATTTTTGGTTTGGCGCCCATTTTTTGCAAGAGTCAAGGTTAACCAAAGAAATATTTATTCTCGCATTTTGACCAGGGTGTGTGCTGTTACCATGGCAACGGGTCTGGTTAAAAACAAGGCTTAAATAATGGTTTTTGTTTATTTAAAAAAAATCCAGTCGTTAGATTGTTTTCATATTTTGCACACTAAGAATTGACATTAAATCCCTTCTGTCGGTCCTAATGAAATTTTGACATAGGCGATTTTCGTAATTCGCTGTTAATCATTTTCTGTATTATTAAAAATTCCCTATGTCAAAATTCAGATTTTTTTTGATAGATCATTCACGTGGTCTCTGATCTATTTTTCTGTCAAATTTCTTGAAATTCTAACGACTGGATCGTTAGAAATCGGCATGTTTCTGCTAAAGCAATCGGTCTCAATTTTTCGAGCAACTGCGCATGCGTTGCATTTAACTGGGTTCTTTCAGTAACAAACAAAAACTGAGAATTGCTGGGTTCTTTGCATCGTTACCTTTTCTAACATATCTTTGTAATAAAAGACTAAAGCCATCAATACACTGCGTTCAGTTATAGAAAAAAATAACACAGATAGTGCGAGCGTTGAGTAAATAAAATGATCGGTATGTTTACGGCATGTTTGTTCTTTGAAATCCTTGTGCACGTGCGAAATATTGCAGCAGTAAAAGCACGCGCGAAACTGTGTTCGGCCACCTTAACGTACCAAACTCGTTGAATACGATTAGTACGTGACATTAGTCTCTTTTAGTTTAGCGATTGCGTTACAGTTTTAAAAGTTTATAAGACAATGTATGAGAATGCTTTAAAGGAGCAGTGTCACGAGGATTTTGCTGTTTTGGGTCAATTCTGTACTAAAATCATTACTTTGAGGCTTTAATCATAAACAAAATGCTTCTATAAAGTTATCCCCCGATATCAAATGAATTTTATCAGAGAGAGCTCACCATAATAAATTTCTTGAGGATTTTTGGAACACGTAGCATCAAAACTTGAAAAAATTGGCCAATTTTTTCAAGTTTCAATCCATTTCCATCTATGCCATCCGTAGCGACAGGCAACAGGAAACAGTTTCAGTACCTTCAAATAGTCTTAAATAACAAAACTAGATCATTAGTTTTGGAATTCAGTTGATGCGAAGACACTTCCTAGCTTTTTAAAAAGTTGCCAAATAGCGTGACAATGGCCCTTTAAATGCTACGTATAGAAAACGATTTAAATAAATTATCTTAATTTATGTTTGTGTTGCGTTATTTGAATTCTCTGTAAAACTCGCATAATGGCTCTAAGCCGCCTCTAAGAACACAGAGACATCAAAGTAACGCAATCGCCGACAGATTAATGTCACGTATTTAAAATCGTATTAAACGTCTGGGCCACCTGTGAAAACAAAAGACATAATACTGGAAGCTGTAGAATTCATCTCATACACCTATCCACAGTATGTATGACCTATATAATAATCTTTATCCTATCTCATGTAATTATACTGACTTTTCGGACTTTGTCTTTTGATATAGCAAGTTGGTCATTGTCATCTTCGCCCTAGCAAAAACAACATAGGATTAAAACAGCTCATTTGATCTCTGACTACCCGAAAACCTCTTTTTAGATAAAAAAAAGCAGTTCAAATCAGTATAATGGGATGGGATATTAAAACGAGGACTAGTAAAACGGGTAACCAGTTAAAAAGGGGGAACGTCTTACTATATTCCGCATTCACTTGTTCAAGCAGCCCAGTTCAATCTTGAGATTATTGTTGTCATCTTCGATTCTATTCCTTGGGCAAAGCTTTAATGCTACATTACAAGCAATGTTTATGTGTATAACGTAAAGTATAGCAAAAAAAGGGATATAAAGGATAGTTTTAGGATCCCTCGAAAACAGCGAGAATGAGATCACTAACCTCTGATCCACTTGAACGTCTTCTCTGCTCCACAAGTGAAAGTACAGATATTGCCACGTCAAACGCATCTGTAGGTTTATTGGTGTTTATGTAGTTAGTGAATTTGTTACTTTCATTGTTAGCAATCTTGTCCAAGGTTTTGGCTACGTCTTCAGAGTACTTGTCCTTTACCTAAACGATATAAAATAGCGTAATTAAGGCAACTTTGCAGTAGCTCTTGCCGAGAGAAGAACAGATAAAGGAACTCTTAGCAAGTCTGCTAATTTTGGCGGTAACTGCCCCTGCAGTTCGTTTGGTCGCTGAAAATTCCCGGCCTACCTTCACTGCCACGCTGCTGATGGTCAAATCTCCAAGTGAATCCTTGACGTACACATCCACTCTTAAATCGAAATTATTAGCCTTATTTCCAACAGGAAGGTTTGTCGACAGCGTGTTCTTTCCATTCCCCACGTTTGGATAATTGATTATCAAACCATCGCTGGTGTTGTAGCGAAATTCGTACTTTAAGGGCTCGTCCTCGTCACTCCAGCCCAAGCAAGTGATATTGAATATTGTCTCTACAGCGTAACCTTCGTTAGGCGTCACAAAACACCCACTGTTGCCATCAGTGATGAATGGTGGGGAATTCAATATAACGTTTTCATCGTGTTCTTCTTTGATGTCTTTGATGTCATTTTCTACACGAATTGCAATGACGGCCCTTATTTTGTATTGAGGATTCCTTGTTTTTGAAGGGTAAACATGCGAAGAGAAATCTTTTACAACGAAGGTGCTTCCTTTTCTCCCCCGATGAATGTGCACGGTAGAGTTGAGTGTGTGGATGCTCCATTTTATTTTGATGATACGATCACACAGTTTGCCTTCACATTTGGGCTCGATCCTCAATGTTTTGGACTGAAGGACTTTCTTTCCACAATTTGTGCGGCACCTCGGGTAAACAAGGTAACAGTAATTACTTCATACATTCTATAGGAAAAGAGCTCAGATTTGAAATTGCTCTCTCTCTTTTAATGCGACTGAAAGAATGCAAAGAGGCAATCGTGGCGTGAATAACATTAATAAGGAACTGGGCGTGGTACATTTTAGAAGTAATAGCTTTTGCGATTAATGATATATTTACAACAGGACCTCTCTATTTTACATGACAGGTAGAGCTTCCTGTAAACTGGCATTATCATTATCATTTCATTAACATTAACATTATTTTTATCATTATCATTATCATTATCATTATCATTAACATTATCATTATCATTATTTATATCATAATCATTATCATTATCATTATCATTTTCATTAACACTGTCATTATCA
>JAHPZR010017791.1:0-12500 GCA_019787425.1 Platygyra sinensis
GTATAATATGGATGTCTAATATCAAAAATATATGCTGTAATCCAAGACTGCATGACTTGGTATTAGCTGGATGGCCGCCATGTTGCGCGAAGTCGTCGTCGTTGTCGTCGTTGGGCTCACATGTGGTTCCGTTTCTATAATTATGGTGCTTCGCTTGGCGGACCTTGGGGCCGCCGAAGCTCCGCGATAGGTAATAGGCCCTAATAAGACTCCGAACCATCAATTCTTTTACATGGCGCTTAAAATTTATCAGAAACAGAGCTATCAGAACATAGTTTACGATCATTTAATTATCCGAGTAAATAATAGTCCCACTGGCTTGTTTTGAGTGGAGCGTTTTTATCCTCCTCTCGTAGAAGAAATTCAAACCGAGATTCCATCCCTCCATGCCCTTTAATTATCCCCCTGATCTCACAATAACCTCACTCCATTTCGCGTTCCGGGGGTGCACGTTATTATATTTTTCTACTTAGGTGACTGTAACAATCCACTTGGCATGGCAAATGGCGACATCCCTGATGGCGACATAATTGCCGCTGTGTCTGGCTACCAGGAGGATCCAACTTTGTTCGGGGCTAGTCATGCAAGACTGAATTCGCCGTCGGGGTATCGCGCCGATCCTAAAGCCCTCAGCCAGGCAATTGACCAAGAAAGTTCTCCTTTCCTTTTGGTCAATCTTCCGAAAGAAATGGTCGTAACTGGCATCGCTACCCGAGGCCTAGGACAAGAGTGGATCACCAAATATACGTTGTATGCTTCTGATGATGCTGAAACTTATAAATCTATTAAGGTGAGAAGGCCTTGGGATTCAAACTCAAGCCCCATCTACCAAGTTAGCAACTCCGTTCAACCTCAAGTCGCGATTACTCGATTATTCTCTGAACATTATTCGATAGAGCAGAATACAAACTAAGCCGGGAAGCTCCAAGATACATTCTAAAGCCATTATTACCCAGGAATGAGAGAAAAGGTTTTCGTACGTGACAACAAAACTCCACAGGGTTTCACAATTATTTTTATTTCAATCGATCAATGTATTAACAGGGATCAGTACAGTAGTTTCAGATAATTTGTTTCAAATCCGTGATACTTACAGTTCAGTAATTAATTTGACGTAATGGCCTCACAAAGAACATATAATAGTTTTACTGAAGTGAGCCATTTGAACAGTTTGTTGTATAACTGAAAGTGCATCCTGTAAATTTTTTCCTGATGTGATGTCCTATGGACAGTTACACAATATTTGGTGGTTTGTGTTAAACAACTGAGTGAATTTTTACCTCCAAGTGGACAAAGACTTTACTTCGACCAAGCATTGTTGGGCTGAAATTTAGGATCAGAAAGTGGTATGTTTAAGACCAATCCGCAGATTGCTTTAACAGAGGTACCCAACGAAGGTTATTATCGAAATCCATTTATTAGTAGCCTGGATGATAAATGGGCATGCGCAAAGGTATTTTCAGTTAATTTTTGACTACCGTGGGAAAAAAATATCCGCTCTTCAGAGCCAGCTAGCAATTATTCAATAGCCATTTTCGCCAGCCAGCATCCGTAGTGTACTGGCTTTTTCCCAGCCAGGAACTTTTGTTTACCCTTTTTTTGCCAGCAATGTTTGTTTTTGTACTGGTTTTCCAGCCAGGAACATTTGTTTACCCTTTTTTGCCAGCAATGTTTGTTTTTGTACTGGTTTTCCAGCCACAACATTTATTCACCCTTTTCTGCAAGATTAATGTTTATTTTTCGTCCCCTTTTGCCAGCCACTAGTTTTTAACCCACAAAATTGGTTTGTGTCCTTAAACAGACAATTCCGGAAAATTACTTGAAGAAAATACTGTTTTCCTACTCGTTTTTATCTACGACAAAATACTTTGTTTACTTTATAACCAAAAATGGACTTGTCACTTACCTCAAGATTGAAACTGATGAACCCATCAATAAACCTGAACGCGAATGGAGCTTAAACCATTTCAGCACAAACACTTTTATCGATTTTTTATAGAACAAAATGTCGCTGAGCAGGTTGAATTCTAAACAAAACATTTTAAGAACTCATTATCTTTTCAGCTCTTAATGTTTACATTAATGTAAATGTCATTTATATGATCATTATAAAAGACATAATTGAACCATTAATGCCAGTAGGCGTAGTCTATTTGACGGACGGGAAGTGAAGATGATTCCACTGCCAGTAACACACAGTCCATTCGGTGAACGGCACACAAACATAATTCAAAGGCCAACATCGCAGTGTAAGATAATTCGTCTTCCAGAATCTATTGCATGGATAGCACATTTAGACTTTCAAGTACATGTTGGCGAAGCATTGTCTTTGCGATGAACGGTACAGTTAGATGTTTAAAATTGCCAGCGAGGCACAGTCACTGAACGGACGGCACAATTGGATGCTTGAAATGCCAGCAAGGCACAGTCTATTGGATGGACGACACAATTAGATTTTTCAAGTACCAGCATAGCACAGCCTATTGGATCGACAGCATAGTAAGATGTTTCAAATGGCAGCGAGGCACAGTCTTTTCGATGAACGGCACAGCTAGATGGTTCAAATGACAGCATAGCACAGTCTAGTGGATGGACGGCACAGTTTTCAAAGAAAAACAAGACTGAGCGACGGTTACATCTAATTACATGTAATCATTTTGGTTCGTATTATAAACCAAAATTTTATTTCAGTCAAGTTGAAGAGAATTTTATGGCGGTGAAACAAACACTGTCAAACATGTTTGACAGTCTACGGATCACTTGGTTTTGAAAAATAATGGTTTATTTCAATTACCTTATATTCAACATTGTTTATGTATTTTACTTGCTTTGTTTTGGTTACCAAAGTTCAAGGAAACGAGATTAAAATACTTCGCCTGTATAGCATGGTTTTAAATAATAAGGGCTTACCACGCTGCTCGGTCTCTTCTAGCCGTGTGTCTTCTGTCACATGATCGTAAATCTGAAAGCAATAAGGAGTTCTGTCTAAACTAATCTGTAAACTCGGTAAAGGTTTATACAAAGGGCTTCGTGAACATATTTCAGTTCCTAAGTTGTTTGTATATAAGAGTTGAAATTAAAACAGCAAAACGAGAAAAACTATACACCGATGCATGTACTTACGTGACACTAACGTGATTTGTTTGCAACCAGGGCCATGGTAACAAGGGCAAGAAAACATGCAGGGCAAGGCTAGGTTCGGACGATTACTGGATATTTCCGAAGGAACGTTTATCGAAATGTTTAGAATCAAGATTAGACTGCGCTCGCAAGCCAGCGCAGAGCTGTTATCATGTTCTCGTATTCTGGCCGTGCGAATACGATAACGAGCTCTTTACTCGCTTGAACGCTTGCTACGCGGGGCTATTTCGTGTCATGGTCGACGGACTAAGAATAAAAGGGACAGGTCGTAGCCTAAATGAAAAGAGCTAGTAATATTCAGGCAACGAAATGGAAATATAACAAATCAACAAACGTGTATGACTTGTGGGTCGAGGGTCGAGGGTCGAGGATAAAATGTCGAGGGTCCATAAAAAAAGAAAAAAAATGAAAATTGTAAAAAAATAAAATGTCGAGGGTCTGATATTAGATATGGATAAATTCCAGGCATTCCTGACTCATTGTTTTTGTATACTTTCACGCTTCATTTACACAGTTTCACCCGCAACCGCAAATATTAATATAGATGCCGGCTGACAGAGGACAAGGTTGCCTTTGAGGAGTTCTGCGTATGGCTTCACGGTGGATGGAAACCCAGAAACTGCGAGATTTAGGCGCTTAAGAGAAAACAACATTTCGCGAGGAAATAACTGAACAGAATATTTAGATTGACAATATAGGGAAATACTGTAAATATAATGTTTAACGGTGACCTACCTCAGCAAACGTCTGAAACCAGCACAGGAAACGCAGCTTTTATAAATGGCAATAGCACGAACTTGCCCAACTACAGCAGAACCTGCGCGACACTAAAGATAACGAAAAATACTAAATTTCAAATTTTCATCGGTTATGAAGTCTACAGAAAATGCATAAATATGTGAATAGAAAACTCACCTACTCGAAGTTGGTCGTTGCTGTCAGAACCAAAGGAATCGCCAAAATTAGTAGTCTCTCTGCTATGATAATCCTCTAGTACAGAGAAGATGAAACAAAAAGCTGCTATAACACCACTCAGCCAAGCAAAATTTGATGCGGAATTGAATAAATAAGGGTGAATCAAGGAAAGACCAGAAAGACCTCTCACCAGAGCAGCGCCAAAACTCCTTTACCCCGCCAGATCACTGTAAGCTCTATTACATCACCACCCGCGGCTTTTGAAATCGAATGCCGACCAAAGTGGCCAATAGTGGTGCATTTCCTTTGTTATTATAAAAAAAGAACGACAGTAACATGGCAAACACACTAGCAGAAACGTCGGGAGCTTCCGGTACGGAAAGATTCCAGTAATCAAACGTCAGCCAGAGCGCAATCGATTTGCAGTTTCGAGCCAGCAGCATAAAAAGTAATTAGAATCCCAAGCAAATTTATTTTGGAGTTGATCTCCCAGCAAGATTTCGTAAAAACAAAAAAATATTACCAGCCAGTTAAACAATTAAAAATTTGCCAGCCAGAAAAACATGGGCCTGTGGAGCGGATATTTTGTGGAGCGGTTTCGTTGGGTACTTCTGCTTTAACAATGTCTAAGTTGAAAACTCCGAAGTTACTTCAATAGATAAACAGCACGAGGTGGCATTTTCGTTGGGTCTCAGTAGTTGTTGTTTTTTATGCTAGGAATTTGATGGTAATATCGATGGTGACACTATAAAGTTCAATACAGTTCCATTCCCGGTAAAAGCCTCTCAAGTTCTCCTGGTCCCGACAGGTTGGCATGATAACATCGCTCTAAGGTTAGAGCTCTACGGCTGTGAACCAGGTAAGAACCCGTCTTTGATATTGTTATCATATCGATGACCAGTAGGAGACGAACGAGTATCAAGCATGGTCGTTCACCAAGTCAAACACGAACCTTTCCAGTAATGCAAGTGTCCTTTAAATACAAGCAAATGTGGAAAAAAGAGGGATGAACCACTTGACGGTTTGGCTGTATTCTTATCCCTAGTCACGCTCTACAGGCATTGGCATTGGCATGTCACTTCTGAGCGTTCTGTATGAAAAGGAACTTTGTTTCTTGGCAAACGTTAAAACTTGTTTTTTTTTTCCTGTTCTTAGTTAATTATTTCAACGTTTGGCTGAAGGTACGCAATAAAAACTTTCTGCTGAGCTTCATGAATCCCAATGATAAAGAAACAAGAGAAATTAAGGACTTGGTTATAAATCAGGTATGTTAAAAACTAAACTGGTTTAAGTGTTTCATTTAATTTGTCTTCCTGAAGTTCTCGTTAACTGTCCCGATGAAGGAAATACAATCGTAGGCAAAGGCTTAAAGTGTCAGGTGTATTAAAAACAAAGTTTTTCACTTTAACTCTCCCTGTTAGCTCTTATTGCTACATTTCCTCTCAAACTGTTTTAATAAATAAAGTACAATTTAGGCAATTACACCCGTGTTCAGTGTTACGTGCGTAGGTATGTGTAAAGTCGAGACTCACCGGTGAGTCTCGACTTTACACATACCATCTTTCTACTTGCTATGTAAACAGCCGAAAGACCGTTTTAACTGTTAAACTGGCCATTTTTTGATTATTAGTGAGCCAAATGACCAAATAAATGATAATTAGTGACCTCAAATAAATGAAGAAGCTTGTGGACGTCGCATATCTCCCGATTTACGATATGATTTAAACGATAGTGACTTCCGGTAGAATTGAGCCGCTACCGCTCAAATAATATTCCAAAGTTGTAACATTTGAAACAGTCTATTTATCTCTCACATAATGACTTCTTTATGCTCGTAATCTTAGTTTGATGTCAAGTAAATCCATCTCTCGTAACTATTTAAAAGTCTAGTTCGACCATAAAGAAGTCAGTTGAACTTGTATTTTCTACCTAGGCCAGGTTACATAGCATAGGGTGTAACAGTACCAACCAATACGCCAAAATAAGTTGATTAAACATTGGAAACGCGAAACTAGAAATATCGATACTTTTGATAGTAAAGTTTATTATTCCACGCCAGAGAGCTTAGTACATTTAGCTTAGCAAGGTAATAACGAAGAATGGAGCAGACCTAATCTTCAATTAATCTTTTGAAAGTGTGCCTCCCGCTTCCTGAACTTTCATTTCCGGTCGCGTTACTAGGTTACGAATGACAGGTCAACTCGTTGCTAAGGACCTCGTCTGCACGTGTAAAAGTGAGGAGTTGAGTTTTGTAAAACGTGAGCGGTAAAAAGAGAATTTATCCGGTGTAAGTTCGCGAATAAAGCTGTCCAAACGAACCAGCAGTGTTTTATCGTCGCCCAGCAGCGACATTTGGTCCACCGAGCCGGATTATTGTGAAATCAAGCGAAAAATCACCGAGCCAAGCTGTAAGTCAGCCGTGAAACTACGTGTAACTGCGTGTGAAATTTATCATCGAACCGCGTGGTTCAATATTGTGGAAAAGTCATTCAAGCGGGCATTCAAGTCGTGTCAAAATGAGTGCCTCAAACAGAGAAGAAGGCGAAACACCTCCGCTGTTCACGCCGAGTGAGTCTACTACTTCAAGTAAACATTCCGTTTTAAGAAAGAAATTGCGAGCTGAGAAGTTAGCACTGGAACTAAAAATAGCCGAGCAAACGTTCGCAAATGAGATCGAGTGTCTGCGAGCCGAACAACAGAAGCGTGCAAGGCTCTTGGAACTTCAAAAGAAAGCTGAGGAATCAAGATTGGAATATGAGTTCGAAGATGCCATCGCCCAGGAAGAAGGTATGTCAAATAAAGGTGATATTGATGAAGAGTTATGCGAATTACCTTCAGACGGTGTCGACGATCGGGTCTCGCGCCTAGACCTCGAAATTACTGAGAACACTGTTGTTGAAAAACCTCACATGGAGGGAATTAAATCCACCAAACCGGAGGTCGTAACAGAGATTTCTAGTGAGCCCCGTAGGAAAGAGACATGTGAATCTTGTATTGCTAAAGGTGAAGCTGAGTTGAAAACCTCTGCCACAGGAGACCCGAGCGTGCAAACGTCAAAGATAGATCAGTTGTTTGAGAAAATGCTGCCAGCCTTTGTGAAAATCGTTAAACCAAACGTGCAGAAGTTCAATGGAAATCCACTAGAGTACTCAAAATTCAAAGCAGCATTTAATGTTGAAGTGGATAAAAAGGAAGTTTATGATGCAACAGAGAAGCTCAAATTTCTGTTAGATTCTGTAGAGGGAAGTGCAAAATCATGTCTAGCGAAATTCATGCCAGGTTCAGATAAATACGAGGAGGCATGGACTGCGCTCCAGGAGCGTTTTGGTCGGGTCGACACAGTGGTATCAGCTGCGAAGAAACGTATAGATCAATTTCCAACCATAGTAAAAGAAAATAGTGTGCAGATCAGGCAGTATCAAGAAATTGTTTCTGAATTGATAGGCATTTTCAAAGAGCATAACTTTCTTCACGAGCTTAGCTCACAAGTCCCTGAAGCAACTGTTTGTAAACTTCCTGCACGTCTTTGCGGCAGATGGGCCGAGTTTGTTGAAGGAAAACCAAAATTGTCAACCTGGGATTCATTTGCAAATTGGCTAGAGAAAGAGGCAAAAATTAGTGAGTCCAAGCAGCGATGGATGCCAGAGAAGAGAGAGTGGAAGCGTTCAGATACATCTAAAGTTGATAGGCGTAAGCCAGCTGACAAATCCCAACCTGGGCTGTTTGCAGGAGCCACGGGAGAATCTTTACGCGCTAGCTGTGGAACAAAGAAGTGCCCAATTCATCAATCCACTAACCACACTTTGCAAGAGTGCAAACGTTTTCAGGGAATGTTAACTAGCGAGAAGGAGAAAGTTGTCGAGGAACACAAATTATGCTTATGTTGTCTATTACCCGGTCATCGTCTTAGTAAATGTCGTAGTAAGAATAGATGCAAGGTTGAAAACTGTGCCATGCGTCATCATACCCTTGTACATGAAGTCGACTTGAAATTTATTGAACGGGCAAAAGCGAAACGTGAATCGCAGCAAGTGCCAGAAGTTGAGAGAGACCCAGCGCCTGTCTCACTGGAAGGTCAAGACTCATCACCGCGTCAGGCTGTGGAGCCTCTTGAGGAGTATCGACAATCAGCGTACACTGGTTGTGAGAGTGGTGGTCGTGCTTTGGTTGAAGTACTTCCCATAGTTGTCTTTGGAGAAACAGGAAAACAGCAAGTGATGGCATTGCGTGACTCAGGGTGTAACACAACACTTATGGATGAAAGCTTAGCGCTCTCACTTGGGCTTCAAGGCAAAGAGGTAGATCTAGAAATTCAAGGAGTAAATGCGCAGAAGGTGTTTACTTCCCAGCACATCAAGAAATGCCGCGTTGCACGAGTCGGAAAAGAGGAAGTCAAATACTCCTTACGAGACGTGAAGACAATTCCTAACCTGAATGGTCCAGATCAGAAGTTGAAGTGGTCAACAATCAAGCAGGAGTATCAGCATCTAAAGAACTTGGACTTACGTGACACTGACACGGGTCCAGTACAACTCATAATTGGAACTAACAACTCTGACTTGATTCTACCAAAACAAATTCTGAAACCCTCAGGTCAACCGGAACTTGACAGGGTACCTTATGCTGTTGAGACCCCACTTGGATGGGCGGTGACTAATTGGTTACCTGGTGAGCGAAGAGAAGCATCTCCATACAATGGGTTCAAAGTCTATGAAAGAAGTTCAGTTGAAGATGAGGAGCTGAAGCAGTTGGTCATGGCTCAGTCAGAGATAGAAACGTTGGGCGTGGTCAAGCTAGCTGATCCAACCCGTTCGATTGAGGACAAGCGAGCATTATCACTAATGGAAAAGACAACCTTTAAGAGTGAGAGTGAAGATGCGTATGTGTCAGGCCTACTGTGGAGAGAAGAGGAACCATCACTGCC
Organism: Platygyra sinensis; assembly: GCA_019787425.1. Taxonomy (NCBI): domain Eukaryota; kingdom Metazoa; phylum Cnidaria; class Anthozoa; order Scleractinia; family Merulinidae; genus Platygyra; species Platygyra sinensis. Next base: position 8,981 of record JAHPZR010017791.1, read on the forward strand.
CAACAATTATGAAATGGCAAAGAGGAGGCTACAATCCCTAGAGAAGAAGTTTGAGAGCTGTCCCGAGATCAGAGAGAGATATGCAAAGTCAATCCAGGATGACATTGAGAAGGGCTATGTGAAGAAACTGAGCGAAGAGGAAGTACAGTGCGATAGTAAAGTGACTTGGTACTTACCACATAGGTTTGTCATCAATCCCAAAAAACCTGATCGCCTCAGAAGAGTCTACGATGCATCAGCAAAATTCATGGGACAAAGTTTGAACGATAAGATCTACACAGGACCAGATCTTCTGTCCTCTCTGTTTGGAGTTTTCCTCAGATTTTGTGAAGGAAGAATTGCAATGGCCGCTGATGTGAAAGAAATGTACCATATGCTCCATCTCCCTGATCGTGATAAGCCAGCATTGAGATTCTTATGGAGAGACTCTCTGAAAGAAGAACCAAGCGTGTATCAGTTTGAAAGAACAGTGTTTGGAGAAGTGTCTGCACCATCCAGAGCGAACTACACAATGAGGCGAAACGCTGATGAGAATGGAGAAGATTTACCTCTGGGTGTGAAAGCTGTCTACCAGAACTTTTACATGGATGATGGTCTACCATCAACCGATTCTCGCGAGGAAGCTATTGAAATGAGGAAGCAGATGACAGAGTTGCTGCGTCGTGGAGGTTTCCGCCTACACAAATGGCTGACAAATGACCCAGACGTCATGGCAACCATCCCGGAGCAAGATAGATCTCCACGATTCCTCGAACTGAGTGAAGATAAGTTACCAACAGACAGAACTTTGGGCGTCATTTGGGATGCCCAGGAAGATATGCTGCAGTTTACCGGACTGAAGGGTGATCCAGGTACGACGAAGAGGAAGATCTTGAGCCAAGCATTCTCTGTTTGGGATCCGCGAGGACTTCTCCTTCCGTTCTCAATCAGAAGTAAAATCATCCTGCAGAATCTAAATCGTATGAAGTACGGATGGGATGACGAATTGAAAGAAGCTGATCTTCGAGAGTGGCGTGAATGGCGCAAGGAAGCAGAAAAGCTTGATGAAGTGAGAATTCCGCGAGCTCTTCTTCAAGAACAGAAACCTGTCCAAGAGACTGCACTTCATGTATTTTGCGACGCTAGCCAGAATGCTTATGGCGCGTGTGCCTACGTAAGACGAGCGTTTACAGATGACACGGTAGAGTGTAGTATTATAGCGGGAAAAGGCCGTGTTGCTCCATTAAAGTCACAGTCTATCTGCCGACTGGAGCTCATGGGAGCTTTAGTTGCTGTGCGGTTAACTCAAACACTGGTAGAAGAAATGGTCACAAAGATAGAGAAGATAACTTTCTGGAGTGACTCTACCACAGTCCTACATTGGATCCGCCAGACAAGCTCCACTTACAAAGCATTCGTCGGCAACCGCGTTTCTGAGATTCACACAATTATGAGCAATCTGGAAGCCACACTAGGGGCGGGCGCAGTGAGTTGGAGATATGTGCCGACAGAGGCTAATCCTGCAGATGACATCACCCGGGGACTAAGTCCTACCGAACTTGGCACGGGCTTTCGTTACAGTAGCGGACCCAAGTTCCTGTATGAATCAGCAGAACTCTGGCCAGAAAATAAAGTCAAAGCGCCTTGCGAAAATGATGACATGAAAGAAAAGAAGAAGGAAAGATGGGCTGGAGCATCTCAGGAAGACAAGGTCCTGTTAGGGTGGAAGAAGTATTCGTCGCTGACTAAACTAAGAAGGGTTACAGCTTATGTGATGCGATTTGCAAACAATGTAAGAGCTAAGAAGGAAACACGTCTACTGGGAGCACTTACGTCGAACGAATTGAGAGCTGCTCAGAATTATCTTGTGAAGAGGGCGCAAGTTGAGTCATTCAGCGATGAGATACAGTGTCTGGAGATGGGTCAGGAGATCCACAAGAAGAGTAGAATCAAATCTCTTGATCCAAGGTTGGAAGATGGGTTCTTGGTTGTCGGTGGAAGGCTGCAGAGAGCACAATGCCTGCCTTACAGAACACGATATCCCAAGATAATTGACTCGCACCATGAACTTGCACAGCTGATCGTTGAAGAAATGCATCGTATCTACCACCACCCGCCAACTGAGCACTTGCTTAATCAGATTCGGCAGGAGTATTGGATCATCCATGGTCGCCAAGTGGTGCGAAACGCGAAATTCAAGTGTAACTACTGCTATCGCCAGACAGTAAAGCCTCGAGAGCAGCGAATGGGAAGTCTACCAGAGTGCCGACTTGAGCCAGGAATGGTGTTCAGGAACACTGGAGTTGACTTTTTTGGACCTATGTTAGTTAAGGAAAGACGCAGTGAAGTTAAAGTGTACGGGTGTTTGTTCACTTGCATGAGTACTAGAGCGTGCCACCTTGAACTTGTGGATGATCTTTCAACAGATCATTTCATCATGGCATTGAAACGGTTCATTGCGCGACGTGGACGACCGCAGAGCATCCACAGCGATAATGGAACGAACTTTGTTGGTGCAAATAATGAGTTGCAGAAATGCATCAAACAATTGGATGAAGAGAGGATACAAAATTTCTGTGCGCCTAAGGAAATCGAGTGGAAATTTCAGCCGCCAAGTGCCCCGCACTTTGGAGGAGCATGGGAGAGACTAGTACAGTGCACCAAGAAGACGCTGAAGGCAATTCTGGCAGACAGGGTTGTTTCCAAAGAAGTGCTGAGAACTGCACTAGTTGAAGCAGAAGGAATACTAAACAGTCGACCGATTACTCATGTGTCCAATGATGCAGGGGACATTGAAGCGTTAACCCCAAACCATTTCTTGCTGTTGCGGGCGAATCCGGGTTATGAAGATGCTGAAGTTAGTGACAGAGAGATTAACTCGACAAAACTGTGGCGACAGTCCCAAGCGCTAGCTAATTTCTTCTGGAGACGTTTTACCAAAGAATACCTTCCTAGCCTGACACAAAGGAAGAAGTGGAAAGAGAAGAGACAGAACCTCAAAGAAGGAGATGTTGTTCTAGTTGCTGAGCCAAATCAGCCGCGAGGAGTATGGCCATTGGGCAGAATCGTGTCTACTCATCCTGGGCGGGATGGGTTAGTTCGAGCTGTTACTGTGCGTACCCAGCACGGGGAATATAAAAGACCAATCACAAAACTTTGCTTGGTACAGGAAGCGGAAGAGTAGAACTTATAATCGTCTCGACGAACATTGTGTCTCGACTAGGGGCGGGGATGTGCCTCCCGCTTCCTGAACTTTCATTTCCGGTCGCGTTACTAGGTTACGAATGACAGGTCAACTCGTTGCTAAGGACCTCGTCTGCACGTGTAAAAGTGAGGAGTTGAGTTTTGTAAAACGTGAGCGGTAAAAAGAGAATTTATCCGGTGTAAGTTCGCGAATAAAGCTGTCCAAACGAACCAGCAGTGTTTTATCGTCGCCCAGCAGCGACAGAAAGGTTAAAGAGTACCTCAAGGGTGTCCCAGGCTTCCTGTTTGTTAAACTTCACAAGTTCAGGTTTGTTGAAATTTAGTTATTTTTCCTTGA